>JANHGB010025445.1:0-37147 GCA_026283785.1 Coracopsis vasa | reverse complement strand
GGTTTAAGCCATTGCTCTGAGGTAGGTGAGAGTTTACCCATGCACTTATCCCTGAGCAACTGCTGTAATGTTTCAAGTTGCTTTCATGTTTAAAAAGTGATGACCACAATTCACTGAAAATGATATTCAGAGGCAAACCTGCTCTGGGGGTCTCAATGTCCAGGACTTACACAAAGCAGAACAGACTGATTCTTGAGGAGAGAAGGGTAAAAAAGTCTGTGACCAGTGAATAATGGCAAAAATACAGCTTTGGGGGCATTGGAATGATTTGTGAATTCAGCTGCATTTTGACTGCTGAAAATAACCAAACACATACTTTAACATAAAAATCAAAGTTGCCTCCTTTGTGCAGTGCTGATTTTTCACACAGGAACTCTCATGGTTTTACTGATGTACCATTATAATGGAGCAGATACCTTTGGAAAAACCCAAAACTTCTCAACAGAACCCCACGGATCAGAGTCCATGCTCACAGAGAAAGCACGTCATACACACACAGTAGGACCCCTCTCATTTATTTGAGCCAACCAAGGTTTTACAGTGCCTGTGAGCACCAGGGCACAGCTGATGTTGCCACACATTCAACATCCCTTTGGAAAACAGTATCCACTAGTGAACCTGGGACAGATTCAGGAAACACACCTTCCTCATCACCCCTCATCCCTTCACACAAATCATTTGGTACCTTATAGTTGAGGTGCCACACTTTCTGGCTCACTCCAGGGCTAATTTTTGCTGTCAGTAGGGTTCTGTATTGTTCCACAGGCAGTTCTGGAGGTCTCCTTCCCTATTTTGGGCCAAAAGAAGTAATGGAGATCAAGTACAGTTGAGTTTCTCATTGCAGATGTCTTTCAAGTCTTTCAGCAGAAAGCACAATTACAAACTCTTATCCCAGAAGGAAGTGTAGAAATCCCTACAGGTTCACTGCAGTACAAGAGCTAAAAGTCTGAATTTATCTTAATTTTTGAGCATTTGGAACTTTAATCCATTTTCTCCTGCTTGCTGCATCTATTTCCCTTTTTTTAGTATTTCACATTCTGATGAAGCTGATTTTCCCTGAGATCTGTTGTTAGGCACACACTCCACTTTTTGCTTTGGATGAAAGCTACAGGCAGACACACAGCTCTCATTTTAAAGTGAGATTCTTCATGCAGGGAGACAACACTACATGCTTTAACTTTTAGGTTGCATAACCTAGGAACATTGGTATAAGAACCTTTTAATCGAGTTGCCCTAATGGACACGTCTAAGGACACAAACACTGGCTAACTGGATTTATTTTATTATCAGCAATAACGAGTAGCAACCCATTAATTTTTAAAGTCGGGGTACACACTGTAAAGTTAATAAGAACCTAGAGTCAATTAAAATTACAACAATTAGGGCATTTTATTGATTTTTCATCTGCCTTTTATCTGTAGAAATTTTGTGGCACATACCACACTGTTCTTGTAGCTTCCACGGAAGACGATCGTTTCCAGTTAAAAACTGTGTTTACTTTATTATGATTGAGCTGCTTTAAAAAAATCTCTAGTTTACTATTACATACATCTAATCTAGGCCATTTATTCTATCTTGTGAAGCTTAAAACCATTTTTCACGCTTAAAATGGCTTAAAACTTGGATTAGGAGAGTCTGGGATAGGTGGAAGAAAAGAATAGTCTTAACCAGCCCATATTTTGTATGTGTTAATTCAAGGTTCTCTTCTGGAGAACTTTTTTTTCTCTCCTAAATTTATTTCCAACTACTTTTGTTTTCCTTGAGGGACCTTTGAAACACTATATTGCTACTTTTCATGTTTTTTATTTGCCCTCTGGAACAATAAAGGCTCAAAGGTTCATAAATATGCATTCTGTAAATGTATTATGCTGACAAAGTGTTGCTCAGATAGCTGCTCTTGCCTTTAGGGAATGAATAAGTTTACAGCATGCTTAAACAACAGTGTAAGGGGGAATAGAGAGAGGGAGAGAGCTGTGTCAGCGTGTGGGCTGGAAATGGAACAAAAGAGTTATCCTGAATGCACCAAGAAAACAGAAAAAATGAAGTTAAATAAGACACCACAGGTAGGACCTCACAATAAGCAGGAGTGGGGATTTGAGGGTGTTACTCACCAGTAATGTGCTTGAAAAGGCATCATATCTTGTCTTCCAGGAAGGGCAGGCAGCCAAGACATCATAAAGTATCAAACTTCATTTGCTAATTCTGGCTCATGAATCAGGATAACTCCTTTGTTCCTCCCAGAACACTTGGGTCTTTGCCCTGTTTAATTCTCATCGTATCAGACACAGATCTAGTTCTGCTTTGCTCATCTCTGCCTCGCTGGACGCTTAGGGCTGATGCTTGTCAATACATCCACTTTTGGCAGGAAGAAAGCATCTAGCAATCAAAAAAAACATTTAAACACATACCCCCAAGTTGGCATATTAATTGATGCTGATGGGACAGTAAGTTTTGACAGATAAGCCTCAGGACCAGTGACTGGGTTTGCATGGCGAGGTTTCAGTAGTGGGAGGGTTACAGGTGGCTTCTGTGAGAAGCTCCCAGAAGCTTCCCCTCTGTCCAATTCCATTACATTCTCTGTAACAGGCATTTCTTAAATGCTGGAAGTTCACGTTCAGGTTTAGGACCAAGGGCAGCAGGGAGACACATCACAAATAGCAAAATGTCACATAATTTATTACACATCAAAGTGCAATAAACCTGGAGATAGCAGCATATCACAGCAATGTTTCTCCAGTTATGAGCAGCCAATACAGAGCCAGTCCAACTCAACCTGCTTCCATTCCCACCTGACAGAATATGTAAATACACAGACCTGGTACACCTCTACTCTTCACAGGACGATGACTTCTCCCGAAAGCAGTATCTTATGGTTGAACAAACATGCCAGTACTGTGAGGCTAGAGATGATCTCTTAGACCTACAAATCAGAAGTCACTCACATTTTGTATGGATAAAGTCCAAAGGGACAAAGTAGCCAATCAGTTGCTACCTTCAATTTTTTCCTTACCTTTGCACTATTGGCTAAATGTCTCCAAGTCCAATATATTTTCCTACTTCATCACCTAGGCTTGTGTCTGGTTCTTTTCTTGGTGGGTGTTTTGGGATCACCTATCACATGTATCAATACTGGATACTAAAATTATTCTTTGTGGTCCGAGACTATCCTCAAACTAACCTGGCCTTTCAAAAGCCCTGCACCTTTCCTGGTCTCTTTCACTTCATTCTTCCATTTCATGTTCCATCTCTCTTAGGCCAGGATTCATATCTAAAGCTTCTTGATATTTATGTCCTAATAATTATTTTCCATTCTGGTTTTAGTTCCTCTTACCAACGGTAAGCAAAAGCAACTTCCATCTGAAGAATTAAAGGAGACTTTAATTCTTTCTAGCCATGTAAACAATTAACAATGCTTGCAAAAGTAAAATATCAACAGACTGAGAAACCCTCTTCAAATAATCTGTTATATTGTATTATACTATAATTATACTCAAAAATAACCCTCTAAATTGAATCCAAGTTAAAAATCTTGTATAAACTACATGCCATGATGTAAAACTATAATTTCTAATCTTAAGTTGTTCCCTTCAGAGAAGGCAAATCTTTGCAATAATCATCATCAAGCTATGCCTCATCAATGACTTCTCCAACTCCTGCAAAGAAAGCATTGCAAAATATATTTCCTGATAACAGACTCTCAAGATACACAAGCCTGCTTTGCTGTCTGGTGTTCAGTGAAGCCCCAGACACTGCTTAGGGCAAGTCTGGGTGTTTGAGAACATAGCGTCTTCATTTAGTCATCTGATTATCCCCAAGACTTACCCACGAGGGAGAGCCTGAATTCAATCTACTCCACAGTTCCCAAACTGAGGTGAATGATGCACATCCAGCTCAAAGTCTGGAAGGGTATCTCTGCTAGGCACAAAGGACTCAAAGGGAGTGGTGAAGGCTGAGAGGTTTGCCCTAAGAACAAGCATGAAGAGGCAGTCAAATAATCACATCTTCTCTTGTGAAGACGTGAACTGATGTTCCGACTTCCCCCCTCTCACACAGAGCTTTCCACGTGAAGCAGCAGGGGTCTAACAGCCTACGAAGAGTCAGTTTTAGCCTGAACAGCTGAAACTCTCTGACAGGCATGTAGAGCTTAAAACAGAAAAGAAAATGTAATTATTTCTCTGGTCCTCTCTGTCCTAATAACTCCACTGCGGGCTGGTACAGCTCTGGCAGCACGCAGCCAAACCCCAAATCCTGAGGGGTTTTTAATTCCTAATCTCTATCTCAGGTCAATGCATTACTCCACGTTCACCAACATCCCAATTTTGCTTTGCTGAGAAGCACTTCATCTACTTCAGCACATATTTATTTTCATCCAGTTCAATTTTTCTTAGTCACAAATGATCAAAATCACAGTCTTTGATGCACACTGTGTTCCTACATCTAAAATTTAAATGTTCACCCAGTTATTTCTCAACTCTTTCCAGGCAGTGACTCTGGATTTAATGTAAAACAAACTCACAAACAAAAGCCTGCTTGCAGAGCACAGAATTAAGAATTATTTTCCTTGCTTAAACATGGAGCAGTCTGTCCCCTTTCCCACCAGCGCAGGATCAGTAACTTTTCTTAGAAGTTTATCTCAAAGCAGTTAAGAGATTAACTTGCAAAAATAGAGCAGTGCATTCCAGAAGTAAATCTGGCCAAAAGCTTTACAGAACTCCCTGTAAATATATTATTTTATTATTAAGCATAAGGGAGCTTTACTCCGTGTTTTCAGACCAAACTTCAACACCCATTCAACTGGCAAATTAACTTAGTACTTCCTAAAATCTTGTGTAACATGACTTAGACCTAAAAACAGCTGCTCCACTGATAGTGTCATATAGACACTACATAGGGGGCTTTTTGCTATGAGCCCTGAACTGTGTCAGACATTTACCCTGAGCTTTGTCTGCAGTCACAGACAACATCAACTGAGTATTGCTGCATGATTGTATGCAATCTATTTTCCTGAAATGGCACTGATTGCAAGTGAGTGAATAAAGTTAAATTCTCAGCTGCTAGCTCAATCATTCCCCTTGCTAGTGAAAAAGAAATTTTCCTGGTATGGACCAGGCTAGGTATTACACTGATACTGTATGCAATAAATCTTTGACAGTCAATCGAAGATGAGGGAAAGCGGGATATAATAATCTGACTACAAGCCAGGTTGTTCAGTCTGCAAGCAATCAGTGGCACAAGAAAGGGGAGAGTCCTAGAATGAGGGGGGGTGGGGGTAAGAAATAGGCTTCTGGGCTTTTCAAGATGGATACAGACATACCGTGAGGGTTTCCAACAGAAAGATAACAGATCAAGACAGGGGATACAGATGCACACACATTCTGCATCTCCCCCATAGATCCAGTTTAATAAAGCACAATTGATGATCATTTTTTCTTTTCTCTTTTTAATCTATTATTAGGTTTTTCAAGTGTGTAAGTGTTTCTTAATCAAAAGAACAGTTCCATACAGCCCTTGACATCAAAGGAGAGCAGTTCCAAAGCTATTACAGTATCAAAGTAATATTCTGTGCAGAATCTAAGGTGAACCATTGGAATAATCCTTCTGGGATAGAGATAAAAAAAGTGCTGCATTCAATGTTGCCCAGAAGCATCCAAAGCAATCTATCAAAAAAGCCATAAAAATATTGGGCCACACTTTACTTGATGCATGTACTCACCACTACTATTATTTTCGTCCATTTTCTCTTTGTCTGGTTAGCCACTAATCTTGCCTTTGTCTGAAAGTTCCTGCTGTATATATGAAAGTATCAGAGCTGATTAGTGAGTCACAGGAGGAAATGACCTCTGATGTGCTTTAAATCCATATACCTTTTATATAGTTGAATCATTAGGGAAAAAAGCGTTATGGCAAAAATAGCAGCATTGTAGCAGCACTAAGGTGAGACTGTCTGATATCAGCAATCCTTTTCATGTGCCCTTAACAGATTTCCACTATGTCAAAGTCAGTTATTAGCGACTTCTCTTCTGCTTATTGAATATGCATTTAATAGTAAGCTCTATTTAACAACAGAAGTTTAGTTTGATAATCTATTTTAATAGAAGACTTTGGTCACCCAACCAACCAGCAACATAATTATGCACACTATACAATACATAGACTTCTCCCTTCACCCATATGAGTGAAACAGTGGCTTATTTGCAGAAGGGATGAGCAGTTTGGTAGCAGCTGTGGTTAAGCAAACCAAAGAGGTGGCAGAAGAGAGGGAGAGAAGGCAAGGAAAAGTCACCAAACAGGAAAAGCTGTTCCATCTGACAACAGTTGTTAACTTGCTCATTGATCTCAACATCTGGTAGCATTTTCATCTTCTGTAAACTTGTAAAACATTATGGTATTTTAGACAGTGGGAGTTCATTTCCAAAAGAAAATTAACAGTACAAAGAGACCACAAAATCCATTTCTTAGTGGGCCATAGGGAAGGAACAGCTTCCCACCCCCTTTAAAGGGTGCACATTCTCCTGCCACTACAGGAGAGAGGTTGGTAGCAGATGGAGTGGGATGCTCTGCCCTCCAGTGCATGCAAAACAAAGCCAAGGAAATGAAGCCACTTAGAGGCCATCCTATCCTAATCATTCTTCCCTAAGAGTACTGCTAAAGCTATACTGGAGACTGAACTCAGGCTTAAGTGAAGCCAGCAAAGGTATCAAATGAGCTCTAAAGAAACTTCAACATTGCCAATACGAAAGCAGCACAGAGTCACTCAGCCACAAAGACTCAGACCCATCGTGTGTGTTGTAGAAACTTTTCAATACCAAGCCTCACTTAAAAACAGAAATGAAAAATATCCCTTTAGAATGGTTTCTTGCTTACACACTCATATATTGCTGCATGATGGCTGCCCTCAGCACGTGGAATTACCACCTACTCCTTCTGGGAAAACTTATATTTTAAAATGAAAAATATGTGATTAGGTGAGGATGCCTTGATGACTGCTGAGTAGCTGCAGTGGCAGTGAGCACGGCATTTGCCACTCTCTCTAAATTAATACCATTCCAATGCATCAAATGATCATTAAACCAAAATGCAATCCAAGCCTCCTGTAACCCAAAATGCAATATTCTTTCCTCAGTCTACAATGAGAAAGCATGTAATAAACAGCAAATCTGGAACAAATACTAGGCTATACTAGTAGTATACTATACTAGCAGTATAAATACTACTGTAATTAAAATGGGGTTGAAGTACTTGCAAATACTACAGATTCATTAATAACTGTCAAGACTGGAGAAAATTGGGACCAACTGCAAAATTCATTTATCAAAAGGAAACAAATAGCTGGTAATTTTTCACTATGGCCAAACACAAGACAATGCACTACAGGAAAAATTATGGAAAGTGTAACATTTTTCTTCCTAGATTATGTTTGCTCCAAAATTTGTCATAAAATAACTGTAGAAGTAGACATACCCGCAGACAGGTCTTAAAATATTAAGCTCCTATATTAGATAAAGGAAGTTCCAAAACACAGGAGCCAAACTGCAGTTTTAGCAATGAAGAAGCAATCTGGAAGACATTGATCCTGATCCAACTTCAAGCACCAAACTTAAGTGTGTTTAACCCATAAGAGAGGCTGTCAGGAGATAACGTTATACATTACCCTTTGAAGCAATTTTCATCAAGCTCAGTCAAAACAATCTTTGGGAAGTTTACCTGTTTGCTACACAAAGGACTCCAAGGAAACCCCTTCTGAACTGGGCCACTCCTTTTTCTCATCATAACTGTGTTTGTCTTAACCTGGAAGAGGTTAACAACCTCCTCCACAACTCGGGATGGATCCTCTGCTGCAGACCCTAGGAGCATCCAGAAGGGGATGCAGCTGAGCAGCTCACAGAATGAGAAAGAGCTGCTTTGGACCTGCAGTGAGCTTTCCAAGGGAGCTAAATTAGCTATGCTATTACTTTGCAGTATTTATTAAACTTGCATTTGGCCTCTTCACTCATGCCTGCTGCACACATACAGGGGAAGAGCATACTGCATATCTTCAGAGGCAGGTAAAGAAATAACACAGGCAGTGTTTCCAGCTCTTACTCTATGGCTTGTCATGGATTTAATAAAGCTTTTGTAGATCTCAAACTTCAGGAATAACAGAATATCTGAGGGAGAAATGCACAAGTAGTTATCACTACGCTGTCCTAGAGGGATCACAATTTGAGAAACATGCTCACAGATAGCTCCTCCTTAAATCCATGCATGAGAATTAGTGCTTCTAAACAATTTGATGAATTATTGAGGCCTCTGCCTGAAACAAAGTGAGTAATCCTGTGTGGTCAAAACCCAAGCAATTACTATGAAATCACAGTGAACTAAGCAGTTCTTTATAGCAAGATATGTGCTTATATACTTTGCATTTAGCATAGGCCATAACACTAAAGATCATTATTTATATCTTAACTGCCTTTAACAGCTTCTTACTTTCACTACAGAAAGCAAGCAGGAATCTTAAGTGAAATTATACATGGAACTATTTATTACAGGTAAAATGTTTCACATACTCACAATACCTCAAATATGGTGCAGATAAAAGAGCATGAAGAACTGAACTGCTCTCGAGACAAGATGGAAGAAGGCAGTTAAAGGAAAAGATTTCCAGCCTATGGAAAATGTCTTTTTTTTTTTTTTGGCTGCATATTTGAGACTCATGTATTCTCTTATTTCCTCTGCCTCACTTGTCTACAAGATGACAAGTGATGCCCAGCTACTTTGGCATATCATATTGCATTGTGTCATTCCACCACCTGCCAATGTCAGTGGCCCATCAAGCCTGAGAAATCAAAAGAAGCAATTTGTTAGAAACCAGGAAAAGAGGGGAAAAAAAAATTTACACATTTTAGCCAAAAATAGAAACAGACCTTTTGTATTAATAAATAGACCATGAAATACTGATCTACAAAAGTAAGCAAGCACGAGTAATATAAGTATCAATCTCATAGGTAGATTCAAGATTTAATGGCATTTGTGTGTTTGTGTATAGATAACTGTGTGGAAGACAACATCTATCTCAGAACAAATACGATCCTGCAAAACACTGCTGCTCTTTATACTTTCCTTTAAGGGTGGTAGATCTCGTGATGAAAGAAAAGCTAAAGGAACTAGAAGGTTTTTGTTTTGCTTTTACTTAACGTTATGGAACTCCAAGCAAACACGCAGTTATCTTTGCTGGTAACAACAAAAGGAAGTGCCACTAAAAGAAAAGTAGTTTTTTAAATATCACTGCCTGGATCCTCATTTGTTCCTAAAGGTTAGTGCTGAACCACAGAGAAGTACATTTGTTATACAATTACAGAAAAAACCCTCATTTTCATACAGCCCACATCTACCAACAAAACAGTCTTAATAAAACAAAAAATCCCTGAAAAAAACCACTATTTGCTTTGCTCTGCAATGAATATCAATGGACAAAATATAGACAGAGAAAATGGCAAGTTTACCAGTACTAGCCAAATCACTTCAAAAGGTGCAATCCTTTGGGTAATTGTTTTACTTGTAATGCTACACAAGTACTATTCATAAGAGTGTTTGCTTAAGACCTAATCCTACTCTATACTAAGCACTACTTGAGCTCTCCAGTCAGATAACTTGTTTCCCCTCAAAATTCTGCATACTGTGGCCTCTCAGTTTTCTTGGTAGCTATCACGTGCAAAGTATGTTTTGCAATTAATCCTTTGTGAACAATGTAAGTAACACAAAGCCTGCTCAGAGACTCCTGGTCCAACTTCTGCATAACTGGGACTGTAACAAAGTAGTTCTCAATGTTACAGGATTCTCAGAATAGAAAGGGATTTGAATGTCCCACTAGGGACATGGGGAGAGAAACCACAAAAGCAATCTCCTCCTCCAGTCACAGCAGAAGCATGAAGGAAAGCAAGCACAAAATTACTTGGAGAATAAGAGAAGTACAAGGTTACCAAGCCAGATGCTGTGAAAAGTGCGTAACATTGAAAGGAAAGATTCTCAAAGCACAGAAAACCACAGAACACAGCAAAGCTAAGAGGTAAAAGGCAGAACTGAGAGCTAAGCATGGTGTGAAATGCAGGCTCCCACAGAAATTTGGGATGCTAAAAAAAGGCCAGAAACACTGTAGGAACTGGCTACACTTCAGAAAAAGAACTGAAACCAGAGCTACAAATATACAAGAGGAGGGCAGAAGTTGAGGTTTGCATGCTGCTCCAAAGTTGCTGGACTCCTCTAGGACTCCTGCTCACTTACACAATTTGCTATGAAGTATTATGCCTGAGAACATCTGTCTGTACACGATTGAAACCCATACTGTGCAAGTTGCATGGAAAAGCAGAATGGAAACAGAGACATAACTGGGGCCAGCCTGTACACTCAGGGTCATTAAGGTAGGAAGTGTGCCATGTTTTTCCATATTGAGCAGCAAATCAGGCTTTTCGATAGCAGTCAAGTGATTTTTCAGATATCCAGTTTAAAAGCATCTGTGATACCCACCTCCATGTAATAAATACTCAGTACATGTAAGTACATCAAGTTGCTTTACGGCGTCCTAAGACGGGTGTCCATCGATGAAGTTCAACAGAATAGATATCCCTATGGCATACATCTTGAAGAAGACGAGGCACTATCATGATAGAAATAATTTTTGGCCTGTTCTTTCTTAACTAGTACAAAAATAATTTGATTAACATGAGTGTGGGCAGAGGTGTACAGGAAGCACACACGGCCAAAGGAATGACTTATTGTGCTTTTTTAGGGAGTTCTAGATGCAGAAATTTCTTGCACAAATGGGTACTACAGCCATTAACTAATTCCTATAAAGATGACTGTCCTAGATATGCTCACTCATTTTGATAAGACTGGTAATACCCAACATACAAATAAGAGTGTGGTTACAGGCTACACACACCAAGTAGCTGCCATTGGGTGAGTTCCTAACACAGCCTCACTCCGAACAGCTTATTCAAGGGTCGATATCCTTGTAGGCAAACAAACAGTAACACTGACAGCACAGATGGACAGATCTAGTGTACCTTAATTTATCTGGCCAGACTGAGCTCAGAAGTACCACTTTCATTCACCTACAAACTAAACAAAACACTACACAAATGAGAACAGCCAGAGATACGATGTTAGGTCATGCAATCATCTGTTAAGAGTTTGACACTGAACTTTCTTCAAAAAAAAATATTATGTCAACAAAAACAGGCCCAAGACTATGACAACACATTTGTCATATGACAGTTATATAAACCAATTTCAAATGAGACATGTATATGTTTCCTATTTATGTTCTGTAGCATAGCGAAAATGATTCTGATAAACCTCCAGCAGTGTGTGTTCACTGTAGGTTACATGTAAATTATTTGCAGGGAATAATACATCTCCAAAGACATTTTCATGGACTAAATGTCAGGAATTAAATACTGCATTTCAACTTAGTAAGGACCTTAAAAGGATGTACATAACCACAATTATTGAGAGGTCTGAAGAACACAATTGATTTCTTTGCAATTTCAACTCTGAGGCCCTTTATGCACTCAAACAAAAATAATGTCTATTTCAGCCTTTCATTACCTAAAATTATGAAGTTATAGAAAGATGTAACACTGACCATATTTTAAGTTTAGGAGAGTACTGCAGAATATCTGACTTAAAGTTGTGATGCAGGACTGCATTTTAAGCACAAAATTTTACACTCAATTACTGTGAAATAAATCAAAATTATGATCTATAATTCTTTTTGCAGTAGCTTGATGGTCCTATATAACATCAGAAATTAAAAATCAGGATGAAACAAAAAGGCCAAATTCCAACAAGAGCCCCACAAAGCAGGCAGAAGTTACATGTTTGGAAAGTACTTTGCTGCAGGCAAATGAGTGCCAGCATTCCAAATCAACGTGTGAGGCAGCTTACTGCTAAAGTTTATTTAATTAGATGAAAGACTGTACTCAATACAGAGAATATTCTCACACAGATGCACTACTTAGTTACAAGGGGATTTTGATCATTATTATGGCAATTGGATACAACTCTAATAACAAAATCATACCACGTCTAATTTAAATTTCTTACATAAAATAAATATAAATCATTGCAAAGTTCTCATAGCACACTATATTAGAATACCTATATTGTCCTTAAAAAAGCTTGTGGCAATTTTCAGAGCTATCAGCGCTGTTTAAGGAAAACATTCAATGTTGAAAACAATAAATGAGAAAAACATCCTATCTATGAGAAGCAGTATGTTCCACTTCACGGATATTACTTGAACGTCACCCGTTTCTCTCCATTTGGGACCACTGTCATCAACTTGTGCTCTTTCAGAAAATGAAAAATAAAGCAATTTTCAAATAAAATATTATAAACACATTGCTTAACATTATAAACTTTTCATTACTAAACAGGCAGAACTTTCTTTTTTAAAGTATTATAGCTCAAAATAATCATCACCTTTTTGTATCATAACAGCTTTAAGAGATAACAGCTTTCCTAATTCTGCATTGGTGGAGTTTCATAAGGTCTTCTTGGGATTTGTGACATTGTGAGGGATGGTCAAATGTTACAGCAACAGAATGCCAACAGATAAGGGTCAACTGCATGATCCTTTGCCCTTCTAGCTGGAGCTGACAATTCACATCCAACTGCCCACTGCTTCTAAACTCCAGGCAAGTGGGTCATTTCTTCCAATTGGTTATCCCCAGAGAGAAGTAAGAGATGGGGGAGGAAATACTGTGGCCCAGAGGCCCTATACTGGCTGTTGGATCCACAGTCAGTGTCAGCAGGCTTCTATTTAATGATGCTCAAACCAGCGCCAGCCTTGCTAACAGCCATACTCACCACTGATATCCACATGCAGGAAACAGGGCTCTGGAAAGACCAAATAATTGCCTTGTTCTGCAGCATGCTGGGTTTTTTTTAAAGGTGTACACCTTGCACTTTATGTTCATTGGATCAGTCCTCAGATTTTAACAAAGAAAACACGCTCACGCTCACAACAGTGCAATGTGACAGTCAAGGGCAGCCAGCAGCAAGTAAATCTGGGTGACTATGGATCAATTTATGAACTTTTGCTATAAATAAGAATGCAGCTTTTTGGAAGCTTTGCTTGTATATTTTTATATATATAATGTATACAAAACCATTACTCCATATATATGGAACATTTTTTAATCATAACTTTAAGGTGAGAAGTGCTTGACAAACAAACCAAAAGCCATGAAAAAATAACAGCCACCAACAAAAACACTCCGCAGGAAAATACAAAAGCAAAGCAGGGGAATCCTTGTCCTATTTCTGCTAAGGGGACTGAGTTGCTGAAGTCATCTCCACACCCACATATAAATTACAGAAATAAGATGACTGCACACGGTTCTTCAAATTACTGATTATCGTTACTGGATATTCCATGCAAATTATCTACAAAAACTCTCCCACCCAAGGCAGGATTTTTCAACCAGACTGTTTTCAACCAGCCCCCAAACACATAGTACAGATCTCAGCTAAAGGAGGAAGGACAAGCAGCCTTTTCGCTGAAATCAGCCTAGTGCATACTGCAGCTGGAGACACCCAGATTTTCAAAGCCTATCACAGAGGCCACAGCATTACAAACACATTTAAAGACCCTTTCTTCCTTGCAAACTCACTAAAACTTTTTAAGGTGTCCTCAGAAAACTGTCTTATGTCTGTCTAGGAGAGCTTCTGCCCTAGAGAAAATCCCTTCCAGCTACAGGTGGAAGCATTGCAGCTGCTCAGAACAGACTCAAGCAAGAAGTTGTTTCTTTGGGGCTTGAAATCAGTGCAATTGTATTTGGCTCTTCCTGAGCTTCTGAAAACAAACTTTGAATTTCTCCCAGTCAGTGAGGAAAAGCATAGCAGAAATAATTTCAGTCCTAACAGGTCACAGTATGGAAAATTCATATTCCAAAATAACTCTTTCATTTAGAATAAGCAAAAATAATTATTGCTAAGAATGCATACGGAAACCTGCAAAACTAAATTACCTTTTAAGGTGTTCTTCCACAAAAGTAAAAGCTCTGAATCATTTGCAACTCCTTTTGTGTTTTGGTTTATATTAAGTCCTTACAAATGACTGAAAATCAGAAGAAATTCTACCCTGGTGAACTTGACGTGTGTTTACACGGTACCTCTAACTCTGCTGTTTCCCAGCATTAGAGGGTCTGATCAACACGGCTGATGCTGGGAAGCAGAACAGAGCAGCACATGTAGCTCAACCCTGTGCCAGTACCTGCTTGGAAGCAAATGCTACAGGAGGCACACTTGGTCACCACATCCCCTCTGCTGCCTGTGCTGCACTGATGAGGAATGAGGCAAAGGACCCCAGCTGCCAGGCAGCCCAGACAGCTGTGATACCCCGTGAGCAGGTCTAGCAAAACTTATGCCTTGTAAAAGCCACAGTACAAAAATCATACAGCACCACCGGATCAATAACAGTTAAATGATGAAATATCATATTCTTGGTTTAATGAAATTGTCTCATAAGGCTGAATTTCTGACAAATTTGGAACTGAACCGATTTGTCATATTCTTTATTTGATTCCAATAACTTTGTGGTCAGAAGTTTCAAATTTTGAGTTCTGACTTAACACATGGAAAATATAACAAAACTACTACTACTCTGGAAACTGACTCCTATCTTCCCCACACCCCCCATCATTTTCCTCCTACACTCAGTTTTGATAAATATCTCTAGGCAAGTTTCCATGAGTACATCAGAGTAAAAGCAGAGTTCTCATAACCACCAGTTATTCCGATGCCTGTTAGCTTCCTTCCTATCTGATACCTGGTAGTAAGCTACCTTCCCTCAAGGCAGGCTCCAGAAGACTGAAACACAAAGTTACGCTCAGGATCCAAACTTCCTTGCTTCACCAAGGCAAGCAGAACTGTGCTCTGCCAGGAACCACCTAGTAGATTTAAAAGGTAACACTGAGAACATCCAAGCCATAAACATCACAGAACTTTTAAATCAAGTTTTACTGCCAAAAACTTTATTTTACACTCAAGTAGTAAATGAATATAGTGCACATGTCATGCAGGGTGCAGAAGTACTACACAAACATTTATTCATTTGCAACAACAGTTTCAGAAAATAAAACAAGTTCTCTGTTTGTTTCAGTATTTCACTTACCTTTCTTGCAATACAAAGAACATTTGAGGAGTGGCAGGAGATAAAAAAGCAATGACATAATTTGTAACTGAGGAGTTTATGGCTGAAAACAAAGCAAGCAAGGTTTACAGTGAAGCTAGCTAAGCATTGGTGGAGGCTGACCAGAGAAGCTGCACAATTGCTATCCCTAGAAGTTTTCAAGACCCAGCTGGGTGAAGCCCTGAGGCCTGGTCTGAATGCAGCATTGACTGCCCTCAGCAGGATGTCGGACTACAGACCAATCTCAAGGTCCTTTCCAACCTGAATGATTCTACAATTTGACTCAAGCACAAAAGGCAGCCAAATTCAAACAAATCAATGAACGCTTTCCCCGTTCTTCCCTGTCCCAACAAAATCTGAACAGAAAATGCAATACTCATCTTTAATGATCATCACACCAGCGTGATTGAAATCAAATAAACAACCAGCAAATGAAATGTACAGAAGAGTACCAACACCACATTAAAAGGCACACTAAGAGCCTTTGCATGATTTAAAATTCTCTTTGTAAGAGCAAACATCTTTAATGCCAAATGTGTAAAGAGCGATTAACAACTGTGTAACAATGCCAAAGATCTTCCTAGTCATTTTTAAATGGGAGATTTCCTGTTAACACTGAGAAAGGACACTACATGAACATAAGCAAGGTAGTATCAACATTTTGCTTTCTATCAGCCCTCAACACACTGGCAGCGCTATGTCCCCAGCAAGTTCCCCAGGGAAGCCAGAGAATGAGCTAGGAGTTGGAGAGGAAGCAGCAAATCCCAAAATATCTCTACCTTGGGGACCATTCCTGTCCAGTTTTAGATCTTTTTCTATTGATAGTATTTAAATGCAAGGCAAGCAAACTACCAGGAAGGACTCAATGCACCTTATTTATTCATTTACTTTTATTTCTTCATTTATTTTTATTTCCATATGAACAGAAGAGCTCAATCGGACCAAAGGTGTAAGGCCTCCACCCATCATTAAGGCAGCTGAAGAACAAATTAACTAATGGTATGACATGGCACAAACTGGCAACAAAACCCAAACACAAAACCTGAAAAGTACTAAAAAAAGTCTTTGTTTTGTGCCAACAAGCAACTGATCCTCTGCAAGAAACAAATTATTCTGGTGAAAATAAACAGTGATTAAATGCATGTATACCCACACACACCACCAAACAATCCGACATTCAGCTCTACACCCTACGGTCCCAAAACCCCAAACTTCCTAGGTTATGGAGAATTTTGCTTCTCTATATCAACATATATATGAAGATAATTAAGAGCAGTCAAAGGCCAGAAAATTTATCAAGAGTTCATCTCTGCAAGCATACAGTCTTCCAAATCTGAAAGCCTTCTACAACTGTGAAGTCAATTAATACACCTATACAGAAAACTATGCAGTGCACCACACAGGCAGATCTGATTTGGCTTTAAATTAGGGTAGCATGGACAGAGAAGCAGCACAGCACAGAGCTCAGTTCTAGACCTAGAACTTATTCTACAGGACAAATAAACATTGTGCTGTTGATAAGAACTTGCAGTATTGCCTTGTTTGCTGCTGGCTCAACTGTATCTACACTACCCTGCAGTGTAATACAGCATATCTTCAGTTAGGCAAGATACAGAGAGCAGCAAATAAGAGAATACAATGGTAGGACAATAACAAAAAGGAGCACTGTGCCTAATACTCTGGATCCAGCCAGTGAAGCTCTTAAGCACATTCTTATTTCAAGCAATGTAAAAGCACTGAAATCAAGCTGCTATAACAAGAAGACAAGTGAGAACTGTATGTGCAGAAACAAGACAAGACAAAGTTGCATACAATAAATACAAAGAAATGAAGGGCAAAAACTTTGTATCTAAAGCTGTAGAAA
Organism: Coracopsis vasa; assembly: GCA_026283785.1. Taxonomy (NCBI): domain Eukaryota; kingdom Metazoa; phylum Chordata; class Aves; order Psittaciformes; family Psittacidae; genus Coracopsis; species Coracopsis vasa. Next base: position 20,108 of record JANHGB010025445.1, on the reverse strand, counting down.
ACCAATCAAGGCCCAAACAGAACATGATCCAGCTCCACCAAAATTGGTAACAGGCTCAAGCCTCTCAAAACCAAACCAAATAGTAATTTGGTGGAGTTCCTTCTTCAGCACATGAAACCGCTGAAGCCCAATGACAGCTTAGTCCTGTCAATTTTGATACTTTGAAGGGAGAAAAGATGTCAAAATAACATAGATTAAAACAGTGAAGATAAAAGATAAAAAAGAACACAGTGAAGACGGCTAGAATCTGATATGACTAACTTTGAGACACCTGATATGCAGGCATGGGAGATGTGTCAGAGATAGAAAGGTTGTGGCCTTAGAAAACAGGCAAGTAAAATTGTCAGGGATGCTAGAAAACAGTCTTAGAGAAAGTTAGGAAGAAGAATTAAGTTTCTGAATCTTAACAGGTCTGAGGCTGTGACTGGATACTCAAGGAATTGTGCAGAGACAGAACTATGGGAGAACCAAACTGCAGGAGGAAGGACTAGATTTTGGGGGAATTCAAATTACGGTGTAAAGCCAAAAACTTGGAAGCAAACTGAAATGAGGATGCTCAGTTACATGAAATTAGTGGATGACAAACAGAGACTAAAGGGCAAAATATTAAAAAGAGAATCAGTTAAGATGACAGATGCCATTCCCTTCAAGACAGAAGAAAGAGGAACTTGGTTGCTAATGAAAGAAATAAGAGGAGGCTTTAAAGAGGAAGAAATTGTTCAATTTAAGGAGTAAGAGGCATAAAAGATACAGAAATAAAAGAGGCAAACTTGTACATACAAGAGGAAAAGAATCCCAATTCAGAAACAGATTCTGAGAATGAAAAACAATTTTGAAAAGGATCTAGCATGCAAAATATCAGGTTTGAAGGTACATTTTGTATCAAGACTGAATAGAGAACTAAAATGAACAGCAAATCTGCAAGCAAGCTCAACAAGAGAAAGGAAGTGGGGTAAAAATGGTTAAAAGTCCATTTGGAAAAAGAATCAGAACAGGTAAAGCAAAGCTGAGTCCAAAGCTGTGTTGTGCTGACATATTCTTCAGAGATATTTGGAAAGGCAGGAGTGGAAATTAAGAAATTACAAGAAAAAATGTCTGGGGAGAGGAATGGAGACAGGGCAATGTGAGACACAACCAAAGAAACCATGTATAGAGAAGCAGACAGAGATGAAAATAAAGACCAATGAGTCAAAGGAAGTGAGCCCAATGAAGGAAAGAGGCAGCTGAGAAGAGTGAAGGAGTCAGAAAGGTTAATAGACAGGAGATCCCAAAAGGCGTGAGTGACAGGGTAGAGGAGAGAGAAAGACAGATAAGCTGAAAGAGAGCAGGTAGTGATCAGAGAAAGGGAATTTAGAAATGAGAGATAATAAAGTGAACAGTATTTAGTAAAGACAAGGTCATGGGAATGATTGAAGCAGTGAGGAAAATCTGTCTAAAACTAGAAATCAAAGGCATTAGACTGGAAAAACAGAAGGAAGAACAATGGAGTTAAGAAGTTATTGGGGCTTGGGGGGAAGTAGGGATTGCCCATGGTGAGGGATAAAATTTGAGAAGACACAAATGGGTTGAGTTTAGCAAAGTCACAAATTGGTAAACTAATGGTGACTAGGAAAACTATTGAGGATAGAGGAGACAACAGGACAGATGAACCGGAAGTGGAAGACAGGAATCGCAGAACTCCAGAACTCACTATGAAAGGGAAACAATTTTTTAAAAGCATCAACTCTAAAAAAAGGTTCAGGGAAGGAAGTGAAGTTTGAAAAAGAACCTTTAGAATTAACATTTGAGTTTGGAAACATAAGTAACACCTCACTGGGCATGCCCAGCACGTGTATTTCCTTCCTTGGTATTACTAGCCAGAAATGTTTAGTTCTTCACCCAGACCAAACCAGAGATCAGAAACTGAGAAGACCAGCACTGTCACTGGCTAGATGATACAGGGATACGGCAGCCTTGGGAAAGCTTCTGACTGTTAAAAGAATATTAAAAATTATATGAAAGCAGTGATTTGAACTCTGCTATCCAGCACCTTTACTTCCAGATTACATTAACTCTCCCCAGTGAAGGCCTTCATTGACTCTCCTTCACATCAAGCTCCTGCTCCTAGGAGCTCAAATACCTGACGCAGCATTTGCCACGAGCACTCAAATTCAGCCATTAAGATTCCCACCTCGCTTTATAGCGGCAAACACAGAGACTAAGTGGACAGATTGTTGAAAACAAACATCACAGTGATTTCAGGTCCCATGCAGAGGTATCTGAGAATCACTGGCATAAGCAGTCCTTTCTTTCCAAGTCTCTGTCAAGAATTTCACTTTGTGGTTTTCTTAGATGCTTCTAATACTATATTTCATCTTCTGGTATATTGGCATACTTTTAGTTTCTGTTCATTACAAAAAGATGACATACTTCTGTTGCTCGCTTATACAACTGGTAGCTGGATCATTAGAATGCAACAGAAGAGGGGAAAAAAATCCCATTATTCCCCGCTACTAAACCACTGACACACAGCAAGTATAAAAAGTGAGGTGAGCACATCATTTCTGTACACCCTACTGATTACTATTTATTCATGTCTGTTCACAAGGTTCACTCAAAATTACTGAAGTTACATAAAAACAGCCTACCTATAAACAAAAGTTCACAGGACTGGGGCCATACTGGGAGCTCTTTGTTATTCTTATGGGGTTTAGATATTTTTGTATGTTTTGAAAATAGTTTTAGATTTTTAAATTTAAGATGTCAAGAACCCAACTCTTTTGGGTTAACTGTGACTATATGTGAATGCTCCAACCCTGGCAGTGTTCAAGGCCAGGCTGGACAGAGTCTTGGGTGACATGGTTTAGTGTGAGGTGTTCCTGACCATGGCAGGGGTGTTGGAACTAGATGATCTTAAGGTCCTTTCCAACCCTAACTATTCTGTGAATTATTCTATATCTGATGTAGTACTTTAGATAAATTCTTTACAAACAGTATGAACAAGATTTTTTTGAATGTACTGTCTTTTGTTACAGTCAAGAAAACTCACCTATAATCAACTACCAGAAGCAGTAAACTGTTCACAAAATGGGTATAATACTGTAACATAGATATATATCTGTAACAAGAAAAGTTTGAAAATATCATAGAAGTACTATATTTTTACATTATATTTAATACCTGTATATTTTATTTCCATTAGACTACTGCACAGCAGGGGAGCTTTCAAGACAAGACAAAGATTTTATGCAATGTCATTCAAAGCACAAAGTTTACTCATGAAGCAAGTTAATACTGTAGCATTACTGAAATAAAAAGAGCTAGTCAGACATTTTGGTTAGAAATGTAACATATTCTCTTTGAAGAAAATAAACATGTAATGCCATAGCTCAAAATAAATAGTGTAAATGTCATCATCAACAACATATTAAAAAATAAATGGTGTTTTATACAAGAAAATATTTTATAAGTGTATCACACACATGGGAGTGTTAGACTTATTCTCATGTTATCAGGTGGTTAATGGATAGATTCTACAATCCCCAGTTATACAAGCAGCTCTACTAACTTGTACAGGCTTCTTAAGTTTGGTACCAGAGTCATCTGTACCATTCACTTTACAGATTTTCAGACAGTAACAACTACTTCTTTTCCTCAGCACAAGATTTAATCATGAATACTAAAAAAACACCAACAACATTTAAATGCTGAAGTATGCACATCTGTTAAATTTCGACTCTATTTCTTTACTCAATGTATCCTTCAAGACAGTAGGAGTAGTAATAATAATAATAATAATAAAAAGCTATCATTGATTTCTTTTAGGGAAAGTTCAGTACTTGATGTACAATATTAATGCAAATTGCCTGACTGTGTTGGGGTTTTTTTTCAGTGATTTTTATAGTTGTTTTATATTTCAGAAAATCAAAAAAATAGTTTGAGTACTTGTGCGTATTAAGAGCTAATCCTGTTGGTCAGGAAGTGTCCTACCTTTTCCAATACAAACCATTTTATTCTATGACATAGAACTATTGTTACAGAATATAACCATAATTTTTAAAATTCAATAATCAGATACTAAATGAAAGCAAATCTAGAGGCTGCTAGACACAAACCAAGGTTTCTCACATACTTCCTCCCTACAAATTGTTCCACTGAAGTCCTACAAGATTAAGTATACACAGAAGTTAGAAAAAAACCCCTAAAGATTCATTCTACAAAATCTGGGAACAGAAACAAATGTTTTAAAAAAGTATTAAAAGAAGCTGATGATTTGGTACATGCTATTTAAAAACTCCTCTATTTTGCCAAACACAGTTTCCATAGTATTCACAGTTTTAAAAATACAAAACCAGAAAAAACCCTCACCAAGCTTGAACGTTTCATCCACAAACCCCGCAGCTGGATTTTTATTCTTTGAGCACTATAGCAAATCAAAAATTAAAGCTGCACAAAGAAAAAACAAAACAAAACTGAGCGTGCAAGGACTGACTGCGTACATAACCTACACTGCTGCTTTTATTTGAATTAACTTCTTATTCCCACGTAAAAGAAAAGATTTAACTAACAGCTTCTTAACAATATCGCTGATAATGTGTTAACAGTTCTGTATAAAAAGCTCAGTCCTGAAACTCAACCAATTTCAGTCCATTCTCCATTTTTACCACATTTAAAAACAAGGCACCTTCCTTCCTTAACAATAAAGATATTATTTAAGCATATCCAAAAAGGTCTAACAAAAATATTCTGAATTTCCTTTTCAAGCAATAATGTATTTATAAAACATTTTGCATACTTATTTCCCAAATACAGAAGTGGCAACATTCTCTTCAACATAAAAGCTAAAAATTACTTCTGCTAAATATGAAACTGATGATCAGGTTACAGTATACAAAACCAGATATTCACGAAGAATATATTTTGTTTTACTACTACACTACAATATTTTTTTTCAAAATATTTCTGTAGTTAAGAAAAAAAATTAAATATACTTTAAGGTCATTCATATTATTTTAAACACAAAAATCTACAAACAGTGACATATATATAAACAGTTGGGAAGTTGTAAAAGACCATGTCTTTTAATCCGACCTTCTCATAAACAATAGCCTCAAAAGAATCCTATTTGCTTCAAGAAGCATCTGCATGGTTTTAAGACTTAACTATGCAGATTCCTATTGCCCCAGGGCAGTGCTGCACAAGCCTATTGAAAGTGATCAGATCGCAGAATCAACACCTTAAACTTTCCCAGAAAACCTCCAACAAATGTTTTATGTGCATTATGAGAGAACAACAAAACAAAAAGGGATGTTACAAAAACGTCAGCATGGCATTTTTCCTGAAACTATTTTCCTCATCACATTCAGCAAGCAGAATCCTATCGCCTGTCTATTCTTACGCTGAGAACTGCAAACTACAATTTAATATAAAATACAATAACCTTCTAAAATAATCATGTTCCTCTTAGAACAAAGATTAAAATAAAGTTAACTGTGCTGATTCATACCTTCCATAAATTACTAAAAAGGTGAGAGATTCAGACATTTTGCTTCTGGATAATAAGCCTAATATCTGTATCATGTGCAAAAGTGCAACTGTGTTTTAGAACTGAGGCCCAACTGAATACAATTTTGTTATCAAAGAAAATTACCTTGAACCCACTTAACATGGAAAACAGTGGTTCTTCATATCTTTTAAAGTTACTTTTTACATATTTAAACCTGTTGTATAACTGCAAGTTAGTAAAAAATAAAAAATAGAAATCAACAGAAAACAACAAAGCTTGTATATAAATTGGTTTACAATTCAAAGCACAACAGTAAGCTTCAAATAATTATGTTTGCGTAACACAAAGAGGTGGGATGATTTATTTAAAGTACTTGGTTATGTCTGCTGTTTTCTTCATGATCTGATGTCTGTTTAGCTGCTCGCAGTGTGTGCATGCATACGTTTCGCTACATCATAGACATAGGTTATGTCTGGTCGCTTCTCTGGATCCGGGTTGATGCACATATTAACTAATTGTCGCAGCTAGGAAAGGAAAATAACATGACAGGATCGTTGGCCTTCTTACAAGTAGTATTTGTGCATTATCAAACTCAAATTAATCAGACTGGTAAAAATTAGCCAAACAGCAATTCTGCATAAAGACACACTCGACCCTCCCTCTCCCAACACGCACTGCCCAGTTTTATGCAAGCATGAATGAATGCAGCATACTCCCGCCATTTTTACATTTTGTACTGCTGCACAGACAAACTGATGAGCAAACTTAAGTTCTAATCATTTTAGCATACAATTTTGGACATGCATTTAGCCCCACTACACATCATTGTCTCTGCTTTTGGAGGGCTATGCCTGCAAATCCCAGAAGGCTGAAGCTAGCATGGAGAGAAGGTAAATTAGGACTGCTTGCTCCTTCACTCCTGACACAAGAGTTAGTCAGCAGTAAGTGGCATTGCTGTGTGATAGATTCCAACAAATAAAAGGCAACAATTCTCTTTATAACACAAAGTTAATCTGCAGAACTCCCTGCTGCTAGAAGCTACCAGTACACACACACTCAAAAAGCAACTGAACAAATTAAACCCACTTAGGGTATTTAATATAAAGACTCCACCTTTGAGGAATTATCTGAACTAAAAACTGGAAGCCAGAAAAGTATTGTGGGGAAGTACCACATTATGCTAGCCCTGTGTTGCCCACATTATACTTGCCCAGTGTTGGAGACATGATACTGAATAAATAACTTTTTGTCTATGCCCCTGTATCTATTCTTAGGATTAGATCAGTGATTTTTTTTTTCTTTATGGGAAGAAGCACACAATTAACGAACATGTTCACAGAAACCTCTGTCTGGGAATAAACAAAGCACTATGACTACAAAGCCCCATGTTTCCACAAGCACCATAATTTATTGGGCCTTCTATAGTGCACATATTTAGCAGAAGCAATCCCAAAGAGCTTCCACACCACCTGGATACTTCTCATTGCCTTCACAAACTGGCAGAACAGTTGCAGCATTTTCTTCCTCCCCTGATATGCCTAAAAAACTTATGACATTAGAACTTCATGTATTGTCTGGAGAACCTTTTGATGGGGCATCTACTTTCAATAGTGTGAATCTCCTAAGCACTTTTCAACATGGAATACACCTGCTTCATGTTGACTTATCAAAATGTTTACCATCCTTTGCAAAAGCAACTTAACTCTGAAGCTCTTCCTTTATGCTTTTTAGTAGCTTTGACAAATCCTCCTCTATCTCCTTATAGCACTGGGGAGGGCAGACGTGAACAAGTAAACAATAAAACACCTTGCCAGCCACCTTTCTATGACAAAATGTAAAGTTTGGCTCAGTCTCCCTCCCAATATTATTAAGTATGATGACTGAAAAAAAATCCACAATTACTGCCACTAACATGGAGTGACCTCATCATTATCATTATTCAAAAGTAACGTATCCTGCATATTCAAACCTGACATCAGAGAGCTTCCTTCCTGCTTTTTATAAAAAGACCAAGAAGGATTTTCAATTATAATTACACTCCTTTCATTTTTCAGAAGATTAATTTAAATGCACAGGAGGTCCAGAAGTAAAAAACAGTGTATACCACTATTGATAAATTCCTCCATTAGCCCTTGCAGAAACATTATGAACTGTATACAGTGTACAGGTTTTCATATTTAACAATACAAAAATGATATTACTAGACATCCACCTTCTTTAGCAAGAAGAGCTTAATATTTAAAAATGAGATCATTAACTCTGAAGATAGCAGTCAGACTGCTGGATTTAAAAGAAACATCAAATCAAAATAATCTGTAACACACTTGCTATTTGAATCTTAAATATACTATGTACATTTTGACTAACGGAGTTATAAAAGCCATCATATTGCTGCTGGCAGCAGCAATAAATAAAATACAATACCACTGACAGGAAAAACTATTAGCCCTAACTCAGCTCCTTAATATCTGGAGACTAGAACACTGGAAAGCATGAACTACTTTAAAAAATAATTATTTCCTACATGTATACAAACATGCAAAGCAAAACTATCTACTGTAGAAGAAGCAGGTGGGCCACAGTGTAAGCAACAGGCACAATGTACTAACAGAGATGAGCAGCTTGCTATTGCAACAACTTAGCCTGCATGGAAAACGGGAAAGTCAAAAGAACATTTAAAAACCTCAAGCCTGAAATTAGACTTAAATAAGTGAACACTTTTTTAAATTACCAGTGTAATTTATCTGCAGAATATGCTCAGAAGTACATGTTAAAGGCTTTAGGTCCTATTAATCCCTGTAAGTACACCTGCAAAAATCATTCACCTACATGGCTTCTTGACTGTGGCTTTTTGCAGCTTATTTCTTATTCTCACTGAAATGCATATACAGTTACCTTTGTTAGGATATAAGAAAGGATACACAACCATATGTTTACGTTAAGGGACAGTCACTGAAGCAGTTTACTCAGAAATTCTCTTCCCAACATAGTGCAAGTGGTGAGCACAATTAGTAACAAACCTTCACTACGAGTGTAATAAAACAAAGCAGAATGTCATAGACCTCTTTTGCCTATGAGTCTTAACATTTAAGCATTGGCCACTGCTATTACTGAAAAAATCTCCTTCCATGTCCAGAATCTCAGTTGTAAGGCAGGAACGCTGAGCTGACTATGCCTGGGATACTGAACAGTGATAGAGTAGATTCCAGAGTAATCTCAAAATCCTGAACTCTTTTGAGCCTTGTTATTGAACAGCAAACCTTTGGGAGAAGGTGAATTAATTTTGCTATACAGTTTGAAAACAATTACACAGGAAGACAGTCTTTCAGGACTGAAACTGGGACTGTGATGGATACTAATTCTTGGTAACAGTACTATTCCTTTAACTCCTACAGGAATATCCATTTCAATAAATCCGGAATCCATTTGTCAAGCCCTCTAGTATTAATAACATTTCGAATGTAGCAGAAGAGCCCAGCAGTACCATGGGAAGAGGGACTGGGATTCTGAAGTCAGACTATCATTAGAGTTAATTTTTATTATCTGGCACAGACTGGCCAACAGGCAGAGCAGACTTATGACTGAGCTGGAGGGACCTCCAGTTGCATCCCCAAGCTGCAAACTTCTTCAGCTGCTTATTGTTCTTAACCTCCTCGGTGTACTTAGCACAATGACTGCCTTTAGCCTGGAGCTTAGCCTGACATCGGAGCAGTGGGACACGCTTTCTTTAAGTCTAGCAGGTTTTTCAGCTATGAAATAAATAATTATCACTTGAGTCAGGAGAAGGAGGGGGAAAGACAGAAATAGGACAGGCAAGTACTTTGCATCATTAGCCAGCCAAAAAAGAAATTTTTATATATGGAATTTTGGATGAGAAAAAAGCCCTATTCTTACTTTTAATAGGAGACCTTCTTGAAGCCTGTCCTCAGAGTTATTCACAAGACCTTCTGCTGGCAACTAACACTGCCATCGTGGACTTGCTGGCTCATTCAGCTTTCACATCTGGGTGGGAGGTTGGCTATGGACTTTAGAAGTGCACCCCAATCAAAGGAAGATTTAAAAACTTCATCTGTTATGAAAGCAACATAATATTGGCTGACAAGATTTTAAGAGTATTGATTGAGGGTGGCAAGGGAGCCCCAGCTTTGAATTACCTAAAGCAGAACAGCTTTCAGTAAATGCTGAGTACTCACCTAAATACCAGATGTTCTTAAGCAATATTCAAAAACTGAGATGCCCAAAGTTGTAAAACATTTGAAAAGCTTGGCCTGTGACTAATGCTGAAGCAACAGTTTGTGAAATTAGGATTTCTAATCAAAGGTTCTTAAAAAAATATCCATCAAACTTAAGGTGCATCTTTCTGCCACTATTCTCCAACGGCACAGATGTAACACATTACATCTGGTCTTACAGAGAGTTCAAAATTCAGAAACAGTCACATCTTAAGACTCACTCAAATTTACCTAAAAAGTTTGTCTAAAAAGCACTTGTCTTGTATTTTGTGATGGAAGTATTTACACCTCCATAGAGGATGCAGAGATCAACACTAAGTGAAATTCTTCTTTCAGAAAATTCTTTGTTATAAAAATACAAAATGAGTTTTGCTGTTCAGTGATCTCTGATCTTCACTGCTCACTGAGTGCGCTTCTAACCTGGTCAAAGGCTTGATATCTAAATTGCCAATACAGGTGAAACATTAGGACAGTATCCTAATATGACAGATAACACTTTCTTTGCCTTTTTTTTTCAGTTCATACCAGCACAGTATTTTTTTCATATAAGTAAAAAGTCTATTTTAGGTCTATTTTGGTGCAATAACTAATAAATATATCTATTTTTCCATTTACCTTAGAAGACACAAGTCTTACTTTCAAAACATAAAAATGATTAGAGACTCCATAGTTGATTACTTCTTTCAGGTAACTATTTTCATACCTGTCTTCATACCTACCATAGCTCCAATCCTCTCATTATGTTTTAAAGTAACTTACACGTATTTTGTAAATAGCTGTTATCCAAGGTGCAAAAGTATGTGTCTACTTTGAAATAAAGAAAAATACAGCATGTTGTGCTTTGAATCTGTTTTCAACACTAGAAACTATATGGATGCAAGTAGAAAGTGGAATCTCTTCCCCCATCCAAACCTTCTATCTGGGCCAGACTTTGATATTTGCCCCTTGGCTGGGAATCCGCATACCCAACTTCACACTTAGCTGCAGTGAAGTAGCCCTGCAGGCAGGACAACTTCAACGAACCACTAGTGGTATCATCATTAAAATCCTGCTGAAGGTCACCATGGAAACCGCCTGCTGAGGCTTCACTGCTGCACTCTGCATCTCCTAATCAGCTACCATGTGAAATGCAAATTCAGACAGTCTGAAAATTAGTCAAGAAGAATAGAGGATGAGGATGCAGATATGTGAAATATTCATGCGCTTCATGGAAAAAGGAAGACAGCATGAATGACACAACAAAGAACGGCCCCTGACATTCTTGCTATCATTTTGCATTATTGTTCACACCCTACTGTATTTCTAGGCCTCCAGTTCTGATGTTGGTTATGTGAACTGCCATATTTATAGTCTACAATAAATAATAATTAAAACCGGCCAAGGTAAAATGACTAATTGGAAAACCCACAAAGAGGTATAGTGTATAAATTACACAATACATCATTATTTCATCCTTTGTAAGTTCACTGAATTATCTTTTTAAGTTCACTTTGTTCCATAAAAGGGGAAAAACTGTCGCTATAAACACAAAACACTGGGCAGTAATGTTTTATTAATAGTTCAATCACTGTATTTGAATGTAAAAAAACTATGAGGTGCAGAATTACAACCCCTACTCGATAAATGAAATTGCACAACGCTTTATGTTTATTAAAAGTATTTCACTGCTCGTGCTTATTTGTGTTTTCAAAGTAATCTTTAATTCATGGAGGCTGAATTCAATTAGAATTGGTTACTAATATGTGTTCTTTGGTTTACAGTTTCTAGCCATTTGCCCTGTTCTTTTCAAAGTGGGAGAGTATTTCAAAACTGGCATCTCAGAACTTTAACAAGCAAGCATTTATGTTTTTCATTCCATTACACTAAGAAAAATATTTATTTTATTTAGTGTCTTTTCATTTTAGGGCTAAAAAAAGCAAGTACCCCCTTTACATGTATTAATGATGGTAAAGAACTGCTACCTATCAGCTTAAAACACTGCTGCGATATGCATGAGTATACTGTTCAAATTCAATTACATTATGTCTGCCTATATTTCTCTGAAATTTACAATTAGCGTTGTCAAGAACCACTCTCTTGCAAAAGAACTGCCCCCCCAATTGTATCAAATGGCATATCCCAGTTTTACAATGCAGACAAATGGGAACTAAACAATTCATTTTTACTAGTGAGTTACATTATATCTATTTTAATGCAAGCCCCTAGAGAAACAAGGCTAGTGTGCTGATTTACTGTGCAACATAAACTTGCATAGTTGTGCTTTTAGAGAAGCACGCTATAGATGGAAGACTCAATCCCATTCTGGCATGTAGAACATATCATTGTGCATTCTGGGAAAGCATTTTGTCACACTTGCAAGGAAGCTCAATGAAATTAAGAAGCTAACGGTATGAGGTTTCCCTCATTAAACCCCCCAAATTCAAAATCATATCAGAGAGTTGTTTTGACAGGAACATTTGAGTGAGTTCAACAAGCAAACACTTATGGGCATAATCTGCAAATAACATAAAATCACACAAGTTCATTTACTTCCCTGGCAGTGTGCCAGCTTAGATAAACCAAGGATCTAGCCCATGAAAAGGAGAATTACTTACTTCCTCCGAATAGTGATCTGAAGGGAGAGGTGGGTAGTCACACTGTTCTATCTTCTTGCACAGGGAGTACAAGTTCATTTTATCACCATAAAAGGGACTCTGCAGTGCAGCCATCTGTTTAAGGAAAACGTACAGTTTTCTTTTGTGTTTTTAAGTAAACCTGTTTTGTCATAAAATCTGTAATACTAACAAATCAAAAGTGACTTTTAACGACTTTCAACTCCCTGCTTAGAAGTGTCAGTGCTAAAAACAGAACTCACAAAACTATTACTGTGTGTACTTATTCTGTGTCATGCAGTTGTACCTGTCACAAATCCAAATATTGCAATATTTGAGTTTTATACCATTAGAGTTTTATTAATAGAGTATGAGGAAAAACTGAGTAGTTTCTGATACTGCTGTAGGCGTAGAGGACCCTAGCACCACAAGAGAGACAAAATAAACCAAAACAAAGTCCACACTGGAATTTTCCTCTGAAGACCTTTAGGAAAAGAAGTATGTACTTGATTTGAATACATTATCTGATCTAAAGCAATAATGTATGTTGAAAATGCTGGATAACAGTAGGAGATTTTGTAAACTTCCATAGCTATCACACTAGACTTTTTAAAGCAAGAAAACTAAAGGTAACATCTACACTTATTAAAAAAATAACCCAAACCCAAAAACTTTGCAATTCAGCACGCTATTTGAAAATAATTAAAAAAATAAATCCTAAAACATCATCAGAAGAGCAGAATTGGCACCTATGACTGCGATTTACAATTGTAATACAAAAATATCTGTCGGAGAAGTCTTACATACGTGATCAGCTTAAACCCAGCATTAGTAAACCTACACTTTATTTCAGACCGTGTTAGAACTTGACACTTAAGGTGGAAACAAATGCTACGGTTAGCAGGATTACAAATTTAAAAATTCATTTAAAATCTCTCCATTCTGTTCAAAGCCTTCTAAGTCTTTGAACCGCAGCAGCACGAATGCTGCTTTGAGTGCAGTGCTGCCCCAAAGTCAGTCACCCTTTTCTACATGTGCTAATAAGTTTGATTTTGGAAGGACAATGTGTACATTCCCCAGACAGGCAGAGTGTGTGTGAAACATGCTAGTCCATGCTGTGCTACTCAGTGAGCTTCAGCAGGGACAGGACAAGCTGAAAATGGCTCTCATCTGTCTTGTGGTCTTCTAGATAGCGGTTTAACTCTTTCATGTCTAAGCACCAATATCATGGGGGGGAAATGTATGAAGAAAATTACCAAAATTCTCTTACATTTACTTTATAGCTGATAAAAATGCTCTCCAATAGCTCAGTACTTTTTCCTATTACCTTCAAGTAAGAATAAGTAATTTTAAAGCTCCCAATACGCATACCATACTACATATCCATCTTACACTCCTCCCAAAAATTCTGTATTACCAAAACAAGGTTAATTTTTGGATTTACATGACATTGTCTCTTACCTTAAAAAGAATGTTAAAAATGCAAGCTAAAGACCAAAAAAAGAAAGAAAAAGAAAAAGAAACATCAACTGCAGGGTGTGTACACATGCAGAAATGCTAAATAAATGCACAGATACTCATTTTCGTACTCTAGGTGTTCATTAAAAAGTACTTTTGTTTGAACGCTGCCGAGTGTTAAAAAAATGCCGAATGTCCCCTAAGGAGTTAAAACAGGAATACTATATTTTCATGCATCTCCTGCTTTGACAGATGAAAAATGTCAACTGTCCTGTTTTTATTTTCAAGCTTTTGCACTATTCATCTGGTTCATTAGTGCATCTCGCTGCTGCCCCTGACAGCTGCTCGCCCTCTCCTCCCAGCAGCTGAATTTTTCAGGCTAATTTGATCCTCCACACTGAGACGATCGCTAGAATGATTGACTTGCTCCCTGACCTCCAGGGTCTGACTTTCCTGATTAGTATTCTGGGGGTGTCTGAGGGACGAAAGCCCACTGTCTGTCTTCAGGGCTGGTGGCAGCTCCCTCGCTCCTATTTTTTTTTCCCCTTTTTTTTTTTCCCTTTTTTTTTTTTTTTTTTGAACTGTAAGCCACCAACCTACAACCCTGTAAGGATGCAATTGCTACGCTGAACAATAAAAGGAAATGTGTAAGACCTACTTTTCCATGTAAAGGTCCATGTAGCAAAAGCACAGCATCTTGATTTTAATTAGTAAAGTCTACTTTGTTGCATATCAATTAAAACTCCAGTGGCAGTGTTTTTTGAGGTTTCAGAAATACCTGGGGCTCCAAGAAAAACAGACTTTAAATTATCCTTCTGAAAAATCTCACTGGCCACATAGTTAGCATTGAAGAATAGACAGGTTAGAAACCATCATTTTTAAAGACAACATGTATTATAGCAAATTAGTCTAAAATTAAAACATAACTGAAAAGAGTTTAGCATCAATTAAGCATTTATTGAGAAGTGATAAACATGCCACATCTTTTCTCCATTAAGGTGCAGAGAATCCAGAGCACATATGAGCACATATCAACATGAAATCAATATAATAAAACATGCCAAAATGCATATCACAAAAAGACACCCAGCACAAAACTGCACAGGCAATAAAAATAGCATGCATTAGTCCACACATCTTGAAGAACCTTAAGTAACTACTTTCAAATAATTTTACAACAAAAAATTAAAATGCTAAGCATATATTTTGAGTTTACTATGCTTAAGATTTCAAAATCACATCTCAATACTAAAAAAAACCCAAAAACTCCACTACAAACAGTGTAGAATTAACTAAAAGAGATAAATGTGCCTCTAAAAAAAATTAGTGCTACAGTTGAAGACACTGTCATATATAATATGTATAATAATAATAATGCATACAATAACTATCATAATAATTATCTTTTTCTTACAATAAAAACCCCACACACAACACCTTATCAACTTAAATACCATCCTTGTAAAACTTCTAAAATAAATAAAAAGAGCATGATATTCAAAGCTGCTGAGTTAATCAATGGAATTAAGGTATTTCGCTACTTTGGAATTATTTACCAGATCAACGAAAAACTTAATATTCAAATAGGTGTTCAATGTACTGCACCAGCATCAAAGCAGCAAGCTAAAAAATCTTTTTATAGGAAAGTGCTACTGATTTCTATCCAGAAATTCCGTATAACATAGAAGAAAAATTAACCTTAAAACATGTTTATTCATTGGGTTTGTTTGTTTGTTATTTCCAAATGTAAAAAAACCTCAAGAAAATCAATGAGGGGAAAAGAAGTAGTAATACTGACAAATCCCCATCTACCTTTATGCTATCTTTAGGCTCCTGCTTGCGCAAGTGTGTGAAGTAGAGCACTGAAATTGATGGCAGTTGCCATGGTCAGTACTAAGGAATCCCAATATGAGATTAAGTTTCAGTTCAGGATTTAAGCTTCTAAATGCTTGCTATCAGGTATCAGACTTCATTTCTGTGAATTGTCCCCAAGATTTAGAAGCAAGAGCTATACATAGATCTGTAAACTGTGTGGAATTGCAATACAGCTATTTGCCCTTTCTGTATTTAAAGCAACATGTTAGTGACAGAAAGTAAATTAATATTACAATTCACCAAGTAGTAACATATACCTTTAACAGGGTGACAATGTTTGCAACAAAATCCTAAAGTAATAGGAGGTGCCAAACCTGTTGAGTATGTGTTTAATGCATTCTACTGACTCACTGAGGCAGGTGGCTTGTAGGTATGTGAAAAGTGAGTTGGGTATATTAGTTTTTATCTGGAACGTGACTAGAAAGACTTCACTGTGACTGCTGATGGAATGAAGGTTTTTTTCAGCATCCTTCAACGCAAGTGTTTAGTCTTTTGATCAATAAATGATATTCCTGGAATTCCGAAGATATAGCTGCCTTAGAAGCCTACCTGTTCTTCACATTTTCACTCACCTCCATTTCTATTTGTCCTGTATCTATATTTTCTCGAAACATAATAATATTTAAA
The DNA here is from genome assembly GCA_026283785.1 of Coracopsis vasa. Lineage (NCBI taxonomy): Eukaryota > Metazoa > Chordata > Aves > Psittaciformes > Psittacidae > Coracopsis > Coracopsis vasa. The sequence goes on along the minus strand of JANHGB010025445.1, from coordinate 3,840 downwards.
ATTATGTGTCACTTCTCAATCTTGACTGTATGAATACAGAAATTAACCAATAATTATAGCTCATCATTTGGAGGAGAAGAAAAAGTAGATAAATAACATAGGTCAGTGCAGCAGAAGTCATTATCTTGAAAGTTAGCCCCAGCTAGTAGTAATAAGTACATAGTAGCTCATTTTTCTTATTGTTTTACTTAGGTTGTAAATAATTTTAAATAAACTAAACTTGTATTACAATTACTGTATTACAGGTTTTTGCAATATAATTGCATCCTCAAGTCAGTCCTACTATTTCTCAATGTATATATTACCAAAATCATTAATCAGGATAGACCACTAAAACGCCTTGAACAATTTTACACGTGTTTGCCATTATTCATTTATTAATCCTGCAGTTATGTCCAATCTTTAAAAAATTGCTTTAAAATCTTCGTAACAAGCCCAGTAAAAGGCAAGTGCTGAATAACAGACAAATAAAAGTATTTCATATGTAAGCTGAAGTTACCTAAGAGTTCTCATTGCCAATATTAAAGACAGACGTGTAATAGATGAAAAGTAGCTTTTCCACAACACATTTTCCTAAACAACAAAAACATAGCAAACATATACTTAATACACTGAGGGCGGGCAAGGGGAAGCACAACAGTATTATTAAGTTCACTGTATATATCAACATTACCTCATACAGCAGACAGCCTAGAGACCAGATGTCAGATTTGAAGTTGTAACCATTTTCGTGTATTCTCTCTGGAGACATATAATAGGGTGTACCAACTGCAATAAATACAGAAGCATTTTTGAATGAGAATTTCTTTTATATAGCAGTAAAAGTACAGATTTCCCGGCTAAAAAAACTATTTCGTCTCCTATACGTCTCATTTTTACACACATAATTTCAATCCGTAAGTACAAGTCTTCAGTTTGATAAAAATACACATGAATTAGATATCCATTTCTTCTAATGCAGCTTTATTTTCACTACTGATATCTAATTACCAGAATTATTCAGTTGTAGAATACTTTTACTTCCAAAACAAAACTTTTGCTTTTAGAGAAGCTCAAAAGTAATTATTTTCTTCTGAAGAGAACCAAGGGAACATAGTACACACAAATGCACACGTGCCCCCACTCCTTTACAAACTGTTATCACTGTGGCTGGAAATATCAACAGCTAGAAATTCTTTTTGTGGCTTGAATTTTTCTATTAGTAGTATTATTTTTGAAATTAGCTGTCTGTTCTTCCTTTTGAGACTATGCCAATCTGGAAAAGCTGCTTTCAAAAGTGATAAACACAATTTAGTTTGAATATCTGAAGCTACAATTGAGCCTGAAATCCAGAATCTTCAGCTTCCCAGAGAGGAAGGCAGGGAAAACCTCTAGCCCAACAGAAGCCGAGGTTCCTACAAGCAACTCAGCCATCTGCTGCAGGACTAGACTCTGCACGGGCTTTTCAGCTCCCAGATCTGTGGCTATCCTAGCTTAATCCTGCCTCAGAGCTGTGGGCTCTGGAGACGTCTGCTCTTGAAAAGCAGCGTTTACTGGCACTGTCCCAGAGCAAATTTAAATTGGATACTGCAGGACATCTCTCCCTTTGATTTTAATCAGACACTACCCATCTGTGTTGCAAGTTACTTGGAAGAGAGGAATTGTGAATGATGTTTAAGACCTGTAAAAAAAAAAAAAAGCCACTTAAAAAGGTACCCGAGTGATGGGTTCATATGTGACAGATGGACAAAACCAAAAGTTATAGAAAATAACAGGAGTGGCAATTTTGGTGCATTGTCTGAACTTTCTCCCCATATTCCCCTAAAATGAACTTCCTAACAGCAAAAAGTCATAGATATATGTAGATTTTTACTTTAATTTTGTGTGGACAAATATTTTCTTAAGCACTGAATCCCCAGGATGAAAATCACCTGAATTCTGTCAATTCAACACAAGCTGACCTTATTTCAAAACTAAAAATCTTGCAACGTAGCCAGAGATTAACATCCACACTCTCACTGCAAACTATGAAAATAAGAGTATGAACCTCACGCTATTTTATTTAACACAGAGATCTGTTATTACTTCCACACTTCAGAATTAGCGTCACCTATTCAGACTTGATCTCTGTATGAAAACTGGAAACAGATACAGTGAATATGTAAGTAATTCCAAATCTGAATAATCAAGTTAATGGTTTTTATTAATCAGATTATTAATTTTACTCTAATCACTTCCCAAAGTTAAGGGTTTTGCTTTGACAATGTACCCTATCTTTTAGAACAGCTGACATCCCAAACTATGTCATACTTTCTTCGAGGTGGTAGAATACTTTCCTACTTGCAAGACCCATCTTAGACTGCGGAAACCCAGTACCACCTTATCCCAGATCAGGCCGCTACTGCTGGTAACCCATAATTTCAACTGATCTCCTCCTTGGCAAACAATATTGAAAAAAATATTCCAAACCCATATAAACTAAGAATATGCTTCTCTAACAGATGAAGTCCTGTATCACATCCTACAACTGATTTATTCCCCTAAATATTTCAGGGGGGGACTTTCAGCCTCATGTTCCACAGCCCCTGTCCCCAGAGGCTCCCTTAGCACTAGCCTGAGGAATCACTGCAGCTCTGAACTGAAACTGCAAGAGATTAAGAGCTTAAAGGGAAAAAGGCTAGGGAAAGGCAACTCAAAATGATGGAGTACTGTGAAAACCATTTTCTCTCATGGGATGTTCATATTCACCCACAACAGAGAAATGAGTAAGAGAGATGGTCTTTTCCCTGTAAAACAGTAGGCATCCAGATGGGTGGTCTGCAACACCAAAATAGCTACCAGCATATACAGAAGCAACTTTGTTGTTCTAATTTATCAACAGCAGTAATTTAATGGGCGCTTAATGACAGTTATCTTAACATTGGAAGCTGTAATTAAACCACATTTGGCGTAACACAGCTCTCAAACCTTTATTATCCTTACTGCTGGACTCCCCCCTTCAATTTTATTTTATTGTATTTACCTCCCAAGGACTTATGAGCTTGGACACCTCTGAAAACTGTCAGTTGGATTTTGCATCCATTAATTACTGCACCAGCTTAGTATATTCGGATGCTTTGTTGTCAGAATTCATCTAACAATGAAAAAAGTAAGTTGAAGAGTAATCTGGTTCTTAACTGGTTACAGCAGCACTGCCTTTGCTGCTCTGAGACATCACACAAGTAGCTGGCAGTGCGTAATGTGCCTGAAAGAGGCTTCACAGAATCCACAGGGGGCAGCTGAAAACACGGAGGTTTGAAGGTTCATAGTTTACCAAAAGCAAAGGTAATTTTAACCAGTAGCTCTGGGAAGTCTGCTGATACATTAGGGGTCTGATATGACTGTGAAAGATTGATGATAGTGAAAGGGAAGAACAAATGCTATCATTTTACAGCATTTAGCCTGGTGTAACACCTTAACTGCAATACAACCTGAAGCCCCAAATGACCAACAAGTGAAAGGAACTGAAATTAGTTATGTTAGTTATCAAATCACAAAAGCAACCTAAACACCTAGACATCATTACTACTTGTAAACTGTTTTTAACAGAACATGACAAGAAAGATTCATTATTCTGACATTCAGGAACTACTAATGGCATTGCAACTATTCTTTAAAACAGTGAGCAATCTTGCTCTTGTGAGACCTCACTTGGAATACTGTGTACAGTTCTGATGTCCTCAACATATAAAGGACATGGAACTGTTGGAACAAGCCCAGAGGAGACCACGAGGATGATCAGGGGCTGGAGCACCTCCCATATGAAGACAGGCTGAGAAAGTTGGGGCTGTTCAGCCTGGAGAAGAGAAGGCTGCGTGGAGA
>JANHGB010025444.1:0-28034 GCA_026283785.1 Coracopsis vasa | reverse complement strand
TGTCCTATCACTACAGTCCCTAATGCAGAGTCCCTCCCCAGCATCCTTATAGGCCCCCTTCAGATACTGGAAGGCTGATATAGATAAGAAACACAGTCTAATAAGAAATACAGATTTCTTCTTAATAGAATATTTACAGGGTCCAAGAGCTAGGCATGCAAGGAAGATGAGATGTGGATCAATTTGAAAATTTTATCTTGAATGCTGGATGGATTCACTTGGATTTAAAAAGATATGCAGTCATTTTCCACAGCTCCAGCACATGAAAGTTATGGCAAAAGCTTCAAGGCATGGCTACCTTCATGAGTTGGAAACGGCAGGTAGGAAATCTGGCTATTTTGAAATACGAGTTTTAAAAATTTGATGAAACTGGGAAAAAGAGCACAGTAGAAGCATATTCCTATCTGCAGGTATGAGTAAGAGTCATCAGAACCAGTTCTGTGTTAGTCTTGGTTCATAATGGCTTGGCACGCTTTGGCCATGTGTGGTACAGCAAACTTTAGTTGCAGTTAAAGGTTCGTATTCCCCAAAATCAGACAATTGAACAATGAAACTTGGACTGTGGAGATACCCACACTGGCTCTCCTGCTGCATTTTTGGTGCATGCACATTATCCTGCCTAAGACCAGCAGAACTAAGGCTAATGGCTGCATCTCCAGAACCTCTGTAAGAGCTAGGCCATTATTAACTATTTAGAAGGGCTAGTGAAAAAAACTAGTACACTACTCATTTCAGCAAGGCTGAGAGATTTCAGAGCCTGGATTTAGCAGAAAAATAAAACATAAAAATATCCAGGTGATAGCACAGCTGTGTAAGCAAGGCAAGTGCTAGCTGCCTGGTAAAGAAAAAAAATGACCTGCTTGAAGTGAGTGAACCCTATGGCTACTGCCAGAAGAAAATGATTAAATAAACCCCTGGGGTCTCTGCAGGATTCAGAACGGAGCTAAATTCTAGGAGTTAAGTTATTAATTTTATGAAGCCTTTTAACCCCACAAAAGAATCAATTAAGTGCCAGACATGTAAAGATGTGGGAGTAAACATCCTCTCTTCAGATGACAAGGAAGTTCTGCAAGTCATTTAAATCATCCAGGACTTAGTTTCATACAATTGCATGTCCTCACTAAGCACGCATTGATTTCACTTACTGACAAAAATCTCTGCTCATCATTTGTGTCAATAGTCCCATTAGCTGCTAGAATCACTTTCAAGTATAATTAATGAATTTAAATACAAGTAATTTTCATTTTCTAATATTGAGTTATTGTTACTGATGTTAACTATGAACATTATTAACTCTCAAATACTCAGAACTGAAAAATCCTTTTTGGCATACAACAGGTTACTAGATTTGCATTCACTTAGATTTTTGCCACCGCATCTCAATAAATAAGACGAGGTTCCAGAGAAGGCAGCAAGTGAAGCAAAATTACTAAATTACATAAGCTAAAGTTAATTAGTAAGCAGTGATGAGGAAAACATTTAAGATCTAAGCTCTCTCTGTCACAGAGACTAAGAAACGTAACTCTTCCTTACATGGAGCTCTCTCTGTGCTAAATAGTCACAAATTCCTCTTTTAAAAGCCAGGTGCATGTGCTTTTTTTTCAGAGATCAGTGTTGATCACTTCATTGCACAGGACAAAAACCATTCACACCATATATTCAGCAGCTGGCAGGCTTTTGAGAAGAGACTAGGCAGCAAACTCTGATTCAGCTCTTCTAATTTGAATCAATATTTAAATATTCCTTGGAGCAGAAAACAGAATTCATCTCCTCCTTTCTCACAGAATTACTAAATTTTAGGGTACTTCTTATCACACTTTCCCTCTCTAGCCCAAACACTGACTGCATTACACATGCTACAACAGCTTATATATTAGGGACAAAGATCAACTGTCAAATACCCACTTTTTGACAGCTAGGATAATCTCCCTGAAGATAAGAGATGTAATTTCAAATTCCTTCAGGAAAACAAAGGATCTGAGTTCTGATCAACCAAATCTCCCTGAGAATTAGATGAGTAAAATGCCTATTCCATGAATTCCAGTAAGACGAAGGTAAAAGATCGAGGTCACACAACTCTGTAATTTAAGGAAATATCTCTGCGTATGCATAAAACAGTTTAGAGAGAGAACTGAGATGAAGAGAAAACAAGATGTGTGGGATTGTTCCAGTCATGGTTTGACTGGATCTTATGCTTTACAATTCCATTACTACACCTCAAGGTTTGCATCTTTACACTGAATGCTTACTTATATATTCCCTTTCTGGAATGCAGCTTAATTCTTCTAAAACAGCGAGACACATGAATGAAAAGTACTAATGATTATAAAGTACATATACAGTCTATACTGCTATTTCGCACATGATTTAGGTATAAGTTACAGAGAGAAAAAATATCACAAACAAGGAACAAATTGAAACATTTTAATTAAGGCAAGTATAGCAGCAAGATACAGCTGCTCAGAAATATTTACCTAGGAGAGAGGCTCCACAGGTTCCTCCATTCTGGCAGTAATTGTAGCAATGATTAATTTCACACTTTTCACCAGAGTAACTTGGCCAGCAGTAACATCGGGGATTCCCCTTCTCATTTATAATGCACTTTCCTCCATTTTCACAGGTTAATTTACAGCTATCATCTGCAGCAAGAACACATACATAGAGTTGTTTTCAACAATCCAATTTTATGTAATGGGCAAAACAGAACCTTGCATCTTAAATGATCTCTATCAATGGAGCTGGTGGAATCACTTTTCAAAATGAAGAAACTATCACTTCTGTTTCTACTGTGCTAGAAAAAAATTCTACACTTAGGAGACCATAAGCACTGGAAAAGCTTTCAAGAGCTACAGGCAGTGGGGGCTGCGCTACCTTGTACAGCAGGGCTGGGAGCTTTCACCCTATCACAGTGGAGACCTCTGCATCGTAGTTATGATTCACAGAATCATGGAATGGTTTGGGTTGGATGGAACCTTAAAGATCATTCAGTTCCAACCCTCCTGCCGTAGGCAGGGAACCTTCCATTAGACCAGGTTGTTCAAAGCCCTCTCCAACCTGGCCTTCATCCAAATGATGCCCCAGAAAAGGTGAGCTCCTTAGAATGTAAGTCATAGAATCATAGAATAGTTAGGGTTGGAAAGGACCTTAAGATCATCTAGTTCCAACCCCCCTGCCATAGGCAGGGACAAGTCAGTAATGACTGTACGAATTCTGATTTGAAATTGTCATTCTTAGTTAAAGAAATGAAAAAATGAATCTCCCAAGTAATTTTCTGGTAACCTCAGCCTTTTTCTATTTTAATTTTTTTGATCCCTCTTCCAGTGTCTCTATTAAGTAACACCTTCTTAACTAAACCCTATCCAAAATATTAAAAAAAAAATATTCAGCCTTTAAACCCTCCTCAAAAAAATATAGCTCCATACTAACTTGTTGCTTCTAAATTATTTTTTCTGATTTATTTTTCTCATTTGCTCAGTCTGCAAAATCACTGAGATGCTGCTTGCTGCTCTGCATTCACCAAGTGTTTACAACAGCAGTGCCACTGTCTTAGTTGTGAGGTATGAGGTGACACAAATTCTGAGTAGGCCAGATTCAATCTTTCTATGAAACTATTTTGCAGTTAGAATTGTGCCTGTCTTGGAAACACTTTGAAAAATAAATCTCTACTCATTTCAGCGAACAAGATATGAAATCATTCAATGACACCAACAAGAAATTAATTATAGACTAGCACACACACAATGCTCAAACATCCAAATAACTGTAATCCTAAGGAAAGACAAGCATCTTTCCAGCCCAAAACATATGTTTGGCAATAAGACCTTTCATTTTTCACACAGCAAAACAAATCCGGCAAAGCCAGACTGCTTCCTAACTAATTCAGCATTTGAGCATACATGACTTTCAACAAAATGGATACCACAAACACTAAGAACTCTTCAGTAATATATCCACCAGCTGCAGCTGTTTTGCTGAATTACCCTGTTTTAGTTAAATGGCTAATTGAAAAGAGCCAATGTTCCCATTTGTACCATACTTGTTGAGCTCTAACATTGACTGACACAGGCACACCAACTCCTTGATCTTTAAAGAAATACATTGTATTGTAAATGCAAAATTTAGGAATGTCGGATATAGTTTCTCTTTCCTGCCTCTGTAATACCCCTTGCTGTCAGGGTCTGGCTGCCTCCATTCACAGCCAGCTCCGAGATGCAGAAATGTAACCTGGGATCAAACCTATTTAAACAAAACCTCTGGGAAGTGGTCATCATCTTTCAGGGAACTGCACCTCTCTTAAATTAAGCTGAAACTAAACAAGAAATCTACAATTTTACAATGAAAAAATTAAATACTGTATGTGTTTAATTTTTTTATATCCACCCTGCATATATACTTGTGTTGTAACAAAGCTACTTTGTATTCGGGAGTTTGAGGATGCCTCCATGTTTTATTTATTTGAGTGGTTCATTAAATTCTTTGATGTTCCATGAACCATTCTTCAGTTACTTATTCTAGAAGTTGTTTAAATAGATAATGTAGCACATCTTATTGGAGAGAAGGTTTATTTTTTGTTTTACTTATCAGTTTTACTTATCATTAGTCATGAGTTTATAGAGCAAAACCAGGTAAAGATGGGATAAATAACACTGAAGTATTGAGAAGTGCTCATTTTTATGAATCTTTCTGATAGCACATCAAAAACGTGGTATTTCTTCTCTAGATCAATTCTGTGGAATTAAGACATGAAATTAAAAAGAAGAAATTATGAAATCATGACAGACTACTACTTCAAGAGAAAAACAGAGTAATCAAAAAGCATATTTAGAACTATAAAACATGAACTACAAACTTGAAAGTTACCCTAACCACACCAAGAAATATATGCTTTCATATTTTCAGGAAAATATACTGAGGCAAAAAATGGCCCACAGTAGCAATTTGCTAATCAAATTGGCTTTCAAAGATTGGGACACTCATGTCACACTTTTAAAATAAAATATATGTTATAACTTAACATAATGGTCAACTGAGAAGGTTCCTGAAAAAAAACATAAATGTTTGTAATATTTTTTGTCATCATTATTAAAAATTGTCTTTGATTTTGTTCTCTGTAAAACATATTAAATTCAAGAGTTTCAACACAAATCTAATGTGAAACAGAAAAGTTACTACAACAATTGTGGACTCTAAATAAGCTAAGAAGTAGGATTGAAAGATTTAATGGACAAGCCAGTTTTAAAATACTATGGTAAACTTTTAACAATATAGGGGTTTTAATGCTGCTGCTTTGTTGTCTGAAGATAAATACGACCTTGTTGATTCACATCAACTAAGTACAAAAAAGGATCAGATGCTTTTGTACGGGAGACACGAGCAGAATGGCTCCATAGGAAGAAGAATAATATGGGAGAAAACCACAGAAGACTTGTTACAAAAAGGTGAATACTCTTAATGTGAATTACTGAATAAAGGCCTCTCCAAGAGCTCGGAACAGCTGTAGTAAGTACCCAATTTTGGAACAAACTTTAAAAATAAATAAATTGAGAAAGTTTCAATCTGGAGTCAATTCAATACTGCTTTGAGCTTGCTGGAACTTGGACTCAAAAGATCCCTCAGCTACTCTTCATTTCTGAAATTACAGCAGTAAATCACTTCACTTGTTATCCCATTCCTAGTCTATTGGATCTAGACTCCTAGTCTACTCCTAGCTACTTGATAGCGCTAACATGAAAGGAAGGATAGGGCATAGGTCATGTATTCTCTCCTACCCTGGCTATGTAGTCTTCAGCTGCCTTGATTTGCCTATTTCGATCTTAATATATCTTCAATAAAGAACCAAATAGCTTTGATTTGCAGTTTTTCTTCTTGATATGACTGTTTGACACAATCATTAATGGACTTCTGCTCCACCTCTGACTCCTTCCTTTAACTGAAAATAAAGGGAAATCTTACACAGAAGAACACTTTGTAAGCTCTACTGTTTTGTTTTTTTTCCTTCACTCATTCAATTTTTTGATATTCCATCCCTATCCCTCCAATCATACAAACACACATCTTTTATTGGCATTTCTGTTAACAACCCTTTCTTTCTTGAGAAAAACGAATCTTACTTTTTGATACTTTTTTCGCTTTGAAATATCCACTTATTTCTGGACTAGGCAGTTAAATGGAGAGATGACATTATAGAGCACAAGGATTGTGAACCACATTCTTTGGGACAAGAACAGTTTCCCTTCCAACAGTGGAAAATACTCAGCTCAAGGGGCATAAAGACATTTGTTCTTGCCTATGCTTCAGACTAGGATGTAGGTCATCCTTCCAAATTCAGAGCTCTAAAGTTACATTAAGGTTGCATAAACGTTCCGGTCCCTCCAGATGAGGGTCTTACTATTTCCCAGTTTTCCATATGCTGAGATTTATTAGAACAAGGTGTAATCCCAAATTTTGCCTGAAAGCTGTAAGATCGTCTTCTTTGTTCTCCCTTCACATTTGTTTTCTTTTAAAAATGTTTGCTTTACAAAATTAAATGGAAGAGAAGGGCTAAGTAAAGGATGCACAGTGAGAAAAACTAACCAACACCTGTTGTTCTGTTCTGGGAAATATCAGTCCCAATGGTAACCCTTTTGTAAATACAGAAGATACTGCTGTAAGCAAAAGTTTTCTCCCAACCCAGAAGCAGATTTCTGTGTGAAGCCTGCTCTATTTGATGTCTAAAAAGACTGAAAGTAGGACAAAACCCAAGAAGATAGCATCGATTGAACTGCCATAGCTTCTGCTAGTACAGGTCCCCAAGGCAGACTTTGTGGGTGAAAAAGAAGGTATACAAGGATTAAGCTCTACATCCTCAGCTAAAGCACCTGGTCTGCCATCTAAGTGTGCAGCAGGCAAGTCCCCATAGAAATGTGCTGTAGGAAATACCATGATAAATTAAATGTTTCTTCTTTTTTCATAAGCAATGTCAGATCTGAGTCTTTGGAATTTTTCTCAGGCTTTTCATTCAGCCAAGAAAGCACAAATATACCCTCTTAAAATGAAAGTGATAAACATGCACCTCTGGAATATGGAACTCTTTGAAGTGTTCATTACTTTTGCTCACTCAGCTGTGGCACACACTGTCTTCCTCCAGTACATCCTCCTATCGGATGCAAATCCAGTGGTCTCTCTTAGGAAAATGAAGTGGTACTCTACTCATTTGAAAACTAAAAGGTATCTTCTAAACCGAGAAAGTCAGGGCTGCTGTAGTCAATAAATAAACCACAAATGAACTATGCTTTGTCAATCATAATCATCTAAGGAGAAATGAGATGTAAGTTTATCTAAGAACACATAGGAACTTGCTTTAATTTTATTATAAAAACATTCTGAATGATACAACATGCATGTTGTGATAAGTCTTGCTTGAAAAAGCCAAATCAAACCCAAAAGCTGCTTCTCAGCAGTTGCCTGAGATGCTGGTGAAACAGCTGTTCAAAGCAATCTGAACCGAGTCTTACAGAAAGCCCCTGAGGATTCAATATTTAGAATTCCTCATCTAGGACTTATGAAGAAAAATCAACTCAATGGATCAAGCCAGTAGTACTATTTTATGCAGAATTTCAAGACTTAGCTCAGTATTCTTTCTTTAACTGCCACCTCACCCTGACCCCCTCAACAATCCAATGAACAAGACTGAGTAATTTTGTGGGATACAGTCTAAAGAAAAAGAGCAAGACTGGGATTACCTCCCAGTCATCAACCTTAAGGTAAACAGAGTAATGAGAAATTGTACGAAGTGTGCAAGGTGTCTTTACAATAGTCATGCCAAAACCTACCAAAATAAAGAATGTCATAATAATGTTGAAAATAATCATTATTTGTTTGAAGGCATTTTTCAAAAGGATAGAGACATATGCATTGTCAAAAGAGAATCTTCAAACATAGACTCTCCTGGGGGCACTACTGAAGATGAATGGGAAGTGGAGATGGATGTCCCATTTTGACTCTGTCAAGTCATGGAAATCTACTACTAGCTTCCTTACTACATTTTAAGATCCAAACCATTTAAAAGACACTAAAAAGTATTACAAATGTTCAATACACTACTGCTGACTATTGTAACTTGAATTATATATCATTCAGAAAGTACAATTTAGTCACACAAGTTCTTGATATCCACAATTACTACTCATTTGTGACATTAAAAGTCTTCTTTCATGACTTGAAATAGCTACTGTGCAAATATAAAACAACCAGTACAGCTCACTTCTATTGCTACATGAATGATGTCCACTGAAATAGAGTTAAAAACTTTGAGTTTTCAGATGTGTAAATTAGTGGTACTACATTTTGAACACATAACATATGACGTATGTAAATTATTATAACCTATCTACTGTACAGATATTGGATTATGGTAAACCCACTTACAAAGCCAAATTAATATATCAGTTAAAAATGTTTCAAAGATCCTCATGTCTCAAATAATAAAAATTTCTGGATTTCATTCTTTTAGAGACAAACCAGAAAACAACCAAAATCAACAGGAATATTTAAATTGACTTTGAATCAGTATCTTACGTAGGCAAACAAAAAACCCACCTATATAAACTCCCTTTGGATTGTAAAGTAACTCTTCTACAGTATACAGGTTTTGACAGCCACTTAAGGCAGGAGTTGCTGGGTTTGGTTACTGACATCCATAACTGTGCCAAAAATGCTCTGAGACAATGAAGACAATATAATGCTAGATTAAAACAAGCTTAATTAATATGGCCTGGAATAGTTAATATACATTTTCTATCACTTCCTAAGAAAAGGAAAGAAAGACTATAGCTCTTTTTTTTTTTTTTTAATTGTTCCATACTGTATAAACTCCTAAAGGAAAAGAACCTGGTTTAGAACTTGACTTGTCTTTTGTTTGCAGGCTATTAGCAACCTTCTTGAAATATAATTGTATTCAGAAAACTAAGAAACGCTATTTCAGCAGCCATTTAAACAGATATAACAGTTGTGGGACAATACTGAAATTTAGCAAAACATTAAAAATGCTTCTCTAGGCATTTTCTGTCTATCCATAAAAATTTATAACCCACAGTGAAAATAATTTAAAAGCTTCTTCAGATCTTTAATAGAAACATAATTTCCTCAAAACTATACAATGACGTAATCCTTTGCCCCACTAGTAAAACTGTAGCATTACTGAAATGATGGGTTCAAATCACTACCAATCACCAGTGAAAAACAATATTCTTTTATTTGTCCTTTCTTCAACATCGAAGTAATAACTATGGGCCATTTGAAATATTTTTTAGGTGGTACTGTATCAGCAGAAAATCTTGACAAGAATTCATCTCAGATGAACCAACAGTTGACACATGGAGGGGCTCAGAGGCGTGTTGTTCTTTGAAGACAGAAAGCATTGAGCCTGATTTGTCTCAAGAGTCAAAAACCTTGTAAGATGTTTTCTATTACATCTACTTCAGTGGCATCACTTCTACCCTAACAGTGGAAATTGTTGTAAACTAGCCATAAACTGCTTTATATACTTGTATAACTATTACATATATGTGCATTGATAGGTATTCAGTGAAGGGTGCACAGTAATAAAGCTTTATTTTCTCTATTTTTGACAGAGCATGGTGTAGTACATATAAAAGTTGGGTTAGTACTGTAAATACATTTCATACAATGTACTCTTACATAAGCAAAAACCATGAACGGGTTTGTTATCTAGTACAAGTTTTCTAGCATTGTTTTACTCTCTAAAATATTCTTAAATTTCTTGAGAAGAAGGAATGCTGCTGGACAGGATAGTTTTATTTCATTAATACTACATCATAAACCACTAAACCAGAGTTGAGTTAATTCAAGATCTAAAGACTAGGCAGTATAAATAGGTGAGATTTTCTCCAAAGAATAATGACATTTCAGGTAAACTAAATTAATCGCTAAATTGAGCATTTTTAATACTGAGGATCTCATAAAAAATGTATTACTTATACTTCTGAGCCTGGAATTAAATATTAGAAAAACATCCTACTACATTCTGACTTCTCATACACGTGAGAAATCCTATTCTATGATTTCTAGAACCTTTTAAAATTCAAGCTCACTAAGAATCCTTTCCAGCAGTCTGACCACCTTAGGTTTGGCCTCAATTAGAGTGGAATAGTTTTAAACTGTTTCATAATCTCTTTGGAAAAGAAGATTCCTCCTCACCCCTTGTGTGCCCTCAAATTTAGCAAGAACTTAGTACCTTTTCTACAATGAAGTCTGCTTTCATGTGTCTTGATATTAGTCATTATAAATGTTATTGAAAGATACAATTTTAGATAAAAATATTTCAGTTGTTTTTTTCTTTTTTTGCCAGTTACTTCAAAGTCGTCATTATAATTTGCTATGTTGCTGTTATTGTCTTTTGACTATTGCTGCAGTCTAAGCAGAGGTGTTTCTTGATGGTCCCTAGGGTTATTTTTTTTTTCTTCTGAATGGCTAATGTGTAATTTGGAATCCAAAACACTTCAGAGTTTTACAAATTTCTTTTGATCCATATATATTCGTATTTCCTTTTAAATATCATCTTGTATCAGATAACTCCTGACTTGCTGACAGCCCAGTCTTTTGCAGTGAGAAAAAGTGACCATTTGTTTATTTTTTGGTTTTCACGCAGTTTCCAATACCTACCTAAGAGACTCTGCTCCATGCATGTTCCATTCACCAGTGATTTTCCTTCTGGACAAGCACATGTTGCACCAGAAGGGTTGAGTAAACAAATGAATTCACATGTAAGGTCCAAGCATGGATTTGGCACTGTTTAAAAACACAAAATATTAAAAATACTTATTTTTCTTTTAGAAAAACACTGTGTTCTAAAAGTAGGAAAAAATAAATAATCAGATTCAGACATTCTGATACACTTCTAGTTACCAGGATATCAAGACCCTGAAGTCAGTGAGCACACTCATTTAACTGGCAGTGCAAGACTCATAACAGGATAGAATTTATTTCAGTAACAAAACATGTATTGGTAATAAGTAATAAAAACCCCTCATCTGATTGTGGCTAGAGGTACTTGTATTCAGCAAACATTTGTCCAATGTCTTTTCAAATGAGAGAAAATGCATCAAAAAATCTAAATCAAAATTATATAAAGAAATATGACTAAATCTATTTCCACTTTGTACAATCAGGTTCTGTTTCATATTTATACGACTTGGTTACTTCCTCCCGCTCCCACCTCCCCAAGGTGAACTTGTTCAATATTGAGTTTAAATTACTTATGCTTACTCACAGTCCATTTGTTTGTAGCGGTGAAAAATCAAGGCACTTTTTGCTTTATCAACATCCACACTTAGATATTCTACAGGGCTCCTGCCAAATTTGTGTACTCTAAATGCACCATTTTTAGGACCTGCTCCATATATGTAATCCTCAAAAATGTCAATTCTATGTGGATGCAGTAAACCTTAAATAAAAATGAATAATAAATACAAATATATATTCAAATGATAAACAACTTGGGTTTAATAATAACAACTTCAATTGCATTACTGCAATTACCACCCAAAAGACATCATCATTCAGACAGCTTGTTTTGTACTCACAGAGATTGCCTTTAAAAAACCAATCTGCTTAAAAGAAACACTTCCCATACTACAAGTCTACAAGTGAAATCTAAAGCTTTGTATTAGCTTTCTACACAATTCAGACTCAGAAACCGGTTGATTATTGAAAAGCAGGGAAAATCCACAGTAAAAACTAGCTAATGAGAATGTACACTTGACCTAAAAGTAGGCGTGGAAGAAACAGATTATTTTGCTGTACATAAAAGAAACTATTCTGATAAAACATTTCTTAAGCTCCTTCTTACTATATTTCAAAGGTTAGCTTTCATGCTATGCTTATTTTAATTCATAATGATTGTAAATTAATGCAAAATAAAATGTTAAGACTCTACCAGTTCCTCATTTTTAAGACCTAGAAGTGCCGATTAGATTACATAGTCAGATTTGCCATGCACAACTGGCTGCAGAAATTCACACATTTACCCACATAGCAAGGCAATAGCTTCTGACTAAAATGTCTTTGCCAGAGACGTATCTTTTCTTGATTAGAAGTTATAAAGTAACAGAATCTATCATTCCCTGTGATACCTTGTTTCTCCTATTATCCCCATTTACTGTAAAAATGGGTTTATATTTCACTTGTATTTATTCAGTTTCAATTATCAGCCTTTATTTGTTCCTATTGTTTTCCACTTATCAATACTTGGTACTCAATGAGAAAATATTTATGAATTCCAGTTCATTATTTTATGCTTGTTTAATCAAATGGGTTGCAGTGTTTAGTCTCATTGCTAAGCAAGGTCTAAACTCCCCCAATTTTCCTTTTGTCCTGTTTCTCTATTTTTTCCATAGTTACTACAAATGTCAACAGGAGACTTTGCTTTAGTTATCCTATATTTCAGTATTAAATGCTAGGTATGGAAGCAACAAAGTCTCTACATTCCACTTTCGCTTTTATAAACCCCAAATTTGCTGTGTTTGGCAGCCCTTCATGCTATAAAAAAATAATAAAAAAACCCCAATGAAACAACAAAACCCCTTCGTGCTATAAAATATTTTGAAAGTCATCAACTTAAATGCCTTCTATTCCGTAGCACTGCTGTGTGGTTGGTTTTTGGTTTTTTTTTTCTCTCTTGAAGAATAACCTCCCACTTATTCTTAAAATAAAAATAACTACTGACACGTGTTAAAACACAATCTAGGATACTCTGTCAATCTTTGTACCAGCCACAAACACTGAAAGCGAGTATGAAATGTCTGTTTTGTGACAGATTACAGCCAAGCCACGATGAAATACTGTAACCAAAGGAAGTGCAAGCAAAGTTATAAGGAGCAGTTACTCTCTTCTACAATCTCTTGTCAGGCATCTGTACAGAATGGTTCAGTGTTACAGGAGGTTTTAGTCAGACCCCTACACCCAAAGTGATCCTTCTTGAGATGACTACTCCCATGTATATTGATTCAAGTTGTGAAATAAAATGGTATTAAACTGGAGTAAGATGATATAAATCTCGTCCTGCTCAGTTTGGATTATGGCAGATTTTTTCCTGGTATCTTCCAGACCCCCCTGGTGAATACCAGATGATTAGTTAACAGACTCAGTAGCACTAAATGTAATATCATTCTGATTAAACTCCGTACCAACTGCCCACAAAGCAATCCTCATGAAAAAGTCTGCTTTCAAATTTTTTTTTTTAATATTTCCTCTTTTCAACTCAAATTTCATAAATTATTATATATATTATCAAATTGTTGAAAAGTCAACATGCAATTCTATAAAAAACAAAGTTTGCTTGACCAGAATCTCTTTTCTTATGAAAAGAACTTTCCTCATTCACATTCTGTTAGCAGAATTCTGTGATTACTTACTGACCTGAAAGCCAAACCCATTATTTTTCCCAGAACTTATTCAGGTCTACTTTCTATAAACTATACAAGTCCTGCACAATGCAGACAGCTCTAATTTCTAACTAGTCAAAGTGCTCCTGTTGCTATATAAGTCCAAGTGAAGCCAAGTTTAAATATTAATCACAATGTTATTTGATAATACCTAAGATATCAGATTAGATAACAAACTTTCCATTTATCACTGAATCTTTGTTCCCCTAAAGTAAATTTGTCAGATTATTTTAAAGCTAAAATTATCCTACCTTACATATCTATTTGATTAGATAATATCTGAAGTATTATCTAACAAAAGCAATGAATATTACTTAATCACTGCTTTTTGTTTATAGTTTCTCTGAATAGTGAAATTTCATCAAAATAGAATAAAATAGAAATCATGTTATATAAAAGCTATCCATACCTTGTTTAGTGCTCACAGACACAACTGAATCAGAACCATCAAAAAGAACGCTGCCAATAACAGACAATTCAAAATCAGCCCAGAACAAACGCTGACTGAACTGATCAACTACAAGACCTACAAAGAAAGAAAGTTCAATTCAGTACATAAAACCTGAAAAAAAAAAAAATATTTTTGTACAACTGTACATTTCTATGCTGTTCATATTCTTATGAACACAAAATATGGTGACAACGAAAAGACATGACTGGAAACTAAGAACAACGAAATTTAACACCTGCTGCTTTAATCTTCCCTTTGAGGCAACTGTGGTTTTTCACTTTCTTTAATTTACTCTTCCAAGATCAGTACCTTTTCAGACCCATCATCCTAAGGTGGTAGAGATATATACCAGGTGAGAAGTAAATATGGACTCTAATCTGGTAATTTGCTTTACCAACAAAAAAAAAATCTATTACGACAATAGATTACTAAGCAGTAGCACCATTTTGACCAAGTAGTAGCTCCAGTTTGACTGTGTGTTAAAAGCAAGTCATTCAGATTTCATAGAGCCTTCCTAACCTATCCTGTTTCCACAAGTATGTAATTGTGGGGTTTCTAATAATCAATACTTCACAAGCAGTAATTAGTATGGAATTAAAAATCAAACTATTTTAATTACATTAATGTTGCAAGACTTAAACAACAGTGTTGACAGATGTATATATTCACATATATATGAAAAGAAAGCACAAGGGTGACAGAGCTCAAATGAGAATAGCAGATAATGTGACTACTCAGCCTCCAGACAGTAACTAAATAGTTAAGTCAAGCAGTCCATGTTTCATAGCAGATGATTACAAGATTAATATGCCATTTTAGGTCATCTCAAAAATTTCAGACTGAAAAAATACTGATTCCATAAAATAATTTAATTCTGAGCTTTTGAAGTCATAGTGTATTTTTAATAAGAATGGGAAAAAGTATCTTTCTTTCTATTTATGTAAGTAGGTAAGTCAGAAAAACTACATCAAAAGAAATTATACATAATAGCAAAAATATTCCTCTTAAGGTTATAAATTAATCAGCCACAGAGAGATGACGTACAGACCAGTGAAATATGCTTACATTTGCAACTCCATTAAAAATAAAAAAAAAAACAACCAAAAAAGCACCCTCTTTAAAAGAAACACTGGTATTCAGGCATACAGCTAAAGAGAACAATTTCTGGTAAAAGACAATCACAAGGTGTCAACTCTGTGTGATACATGGTACCGCTAAAGGAGAGTGTTTTAGAAGCAGTCCCTACTCTCCAGCTTTGAACTATTCTTTTCATTTCAGTAAGTTTAAATCTCAAATAACAAATAAGTAACATTCTCAATGCATCTTTCACAGTATCAGAGATAACAAAACATAAAAAAGTAGCTATATTTTGTTTTTTATGTTTCGCAGTCCTATGATAGCTGTTATAATGTAAATTCTGTGAAATCAAGTCTAAATGGTCAAACTCTCACTCTCTCTTACTTGAAATAGGAAAGACATATTTAGTAATACATTCAAGAGCAGCTGAAAACAGCTGTTTAGTAAAATCTTAAACTTCATCTAAACAACAGTAGTAAAGTCTCATTTGGGAGGAAATATTAACGGCTTGGGCTCTTTCTTTGCATTCAGTTTACAAAGACATGGACCTGTGTGAAATATAAGAAAAAAACTCAACAACTCCATAAATGTCTGTTTTCTACCATGAAGCAACAGAAGAAAAACACAGAATTATGCCACAATTGTGTTTTCAGGCAGAAAGCATAGGAAACTGCAATACTGTGGCAAGGTGTTTCTGAAATTCCCTCTTTGCAAAGGCTGCTCACTTTTGATAACTTTGCTAATTTTCTTAATCTTCATTTTGTTCATCCTTGTAAGGAGGCGGAGTTCTGGCTAAAGGCTTATATGAAACTTTGCTATGTAAAATATATGAAAGAAAATTCTATGAAGAAAAGCTTTTCATTTCTGCTTCTGGTAAGGTAAGAATTAAATACTTGCATTTTTAGGTAAGGTTGATACCATTGTTACCTACAAAATTCAGTAAATTCACTAATTCAATATTGATAGCCAAAAAAAAAAAAAAAAGTGGGGAGAAAATGTTCTAATGCCTTTTTATGTTCAAGAAAGTAATGGCTGGCTCTGTAGGACATAATCTTGGCAATAAACTAAACTAAGAGACAAAAAAAAAACCAAAAACAATCCCACCAATTAGAACCAAATCTCATGATTTGTATATCTGATATATTCAGAATGTTTTATGTAAAAACTTCAGCAAAAAATATGTAACAACTCTGATCAACATAAATTTCTGTTGCCTTTCAATCTGAATAATCAGAAGTATTTAACTGAATTTGCTATTACGTATTTTTTTATTATTATTACTATTGTGCTTCTTACTTACTTAAGGAGCATAAGTTCCCTATCCTCAAAGCTTTCTTTATCACATATGTAATTTCTTAAATTCATATATTTCAATCTAATCCTGTCAATAATCCCTTTTAAGGGATGAGGATAAATTTACACAACACCATAAGCCCACCTTACCATGGAACTTGACTGATGTTAAAATATTATTACTTGTTGCTGTGACAGTGGCAGTTTCTGAGACACTGAGATATTCAGACAGCATCCTCCTGAAAAAAGCCTATGTTTCAACAAATATGAGTACTGAAGTTGGAAAACCTCTAATTTGCAATGCAGTAACAAATTATCATTGTAAGCCTGAAGAGACGTCAAATACTGCATGAGAAAACGGGTCAGGACCAAATCAGTCACAGTTTCAAGGCAGGATGCTGCTATTTAAAAGAGAGGTATTTCCTTCTGGATTTATCATTTTCTTTGTCATATAAATTACTTTTATCCTGTCAATGAAGTCTTAATGGTAATTCACGAGATCTCAACATGCATTGTTAAGCTTCAAAATAGTTTGGTAAAACACGGAGATAATTGAGTTGTTGCTTCTGTGAATACCTAAACCTTGTTTTATACTATTTTGCAGTGGATTCCGGAAAGTAACTAGAATACGCTGTGAGATTTCAAATACATTCTTAAAAATGTGTCTTATCACTAACTGGTGTTCCTCTAATTGATTTCACTTGTTCAGTGTTATTGAACAAATCATATTTTAACTGACTATATGTAGTCCTTTGGTATCACTTTGTAAAATCATCATATTAAACTTTGTATGAAAGTTCAAGTCATATTAAGGTGTATCATTTGAAAACACAGGTAAGAATTTGATTAGTAACTGCCTATGAATAACCAGAATACATATTTGTGAAAGTTTTGGTTTTGTTTTTTTTTCTTTTTTGCAAACGGAGACACTGGAATTCAGCCAACAAATCTACATGAGTTAGGAAGTGCCATGCAATTAGGAAAAATGTATAATAATAAGGATAATACAGGATAAGCTGTATACCTGTAGGTCTTTGCAAATTCTTTTGAACCAATATCCTTCTCAGAGTTCCATCCATAGATGATTCCTCTATGTGAGAGCGATCTCCAATAACTGTCCAGTACATCATCCTGAAAGTATTAAACATAAAAAATAAGCAGGATGCCTATGGAGAACCCCAAAACACTTCACTGATACTAAATTATCATGAGCCTTTAAACCTACCTGAAAGATGGCAGAGAACTGATCCTGATTTACATACAGGTAAATTGAGCAGAAAAGTTAAGTAAATTACTTGAAAAAATTTAGACATTTGTAGACATAATTTTATTTATCTTACTCTACTTTGCATTTTTGTTTGAATTGCAAAAAGAGAGTAATGTTGACACATACATACCCCTTTTTAGGATTTACAGCAATCGCGTATGGTTCTCCTGCCATGCTTGTAAGGAGTCTTGTACAGTTTGGCCCATTCAATTGACCTACATTGATGGAGTATCTCAGACTAGTCCAATGAGTTGTATAATAGCTGAACCAATGCATTCTGGAATGATCAGTCCAGTAAATATTTCCAGCAACCCAGTCAACAGCAATACCCCTGGGTCTTTTGAATTCTGGACACTAAAAGGAAGAGATGTTTAAGTTAGATTTATGGAAATGATCTTTCCACAGCAGCTGCAAAGTTACACATTTATGTAACTTTTTACAGTTAAGTAACTTTTACCTTTAATGTGGTCAAATATCTTAAAATGCTGCATTGGAAATACATAAATTCTATCTGTAGGAGATAAGCTCTTAGTGATCTGCTGACAGTTCTATTCAATGCAGAAAAACAAGTTACTGTTTTAAAACAATTTCCTTGAGTCTAAGGCTACCTACATTAAGAAAAAGGCACTTAGGCATGAACTATTCAAACTACTGATAATGAAGCAAATAAATGTTACATACTGTAGCTCAAAAGGAAAGGAAAATCAAGAATTAAGGTTCTACAGCTATTATACTCCAAGCAGAACTATGCTATAATGTCCCATTCTAAAGCCTTAAGTAAAAATGTTGCTTGAGACCATCCTGAGGCACAACTGCTCACAATCTGCCAAGGATAAATAAAACCACTGCATTTAGAAAACTGCACTGAAATACCCCTGACCAATAGTAGTATGCAATTATAAGGATTTTTTTACTTGTTTCTCTTCCCTTGCTGCTAACTGTTCCCATGTTCCACCACTGACTGAAACTAGTCAGTGCAATATTCAGCTTCACATGTAAAAGAGGCTTGACTGATTGTAACTTCAAAATTATAAACTGTGGTATCTCTGTCTTTATCCCAAAAAAATGTTCCTATGGATAGACGTTCATATTGCAAATAGGAAATATATATAAACAGGTTTCTCAAGTCTAGTAGAATTCCTGCAGAGGAGTAAAATCTGTAAAATAGGACTACCCAACTATTTCTAACATGAATGCAGAATAACAAAAAATTCAAGACCTGCATGAACTAAATACATATGCAATTCTTTGCCTGTTTACCTAGAACAACATCAAGTTAAATTATGAACAAAAATGTCTATTACTTGGCAAATACAGTAATGGAATGCTACTAAGCTATGTTACTAAAAATCAGGGAAGAAATACTAAAATAACTTGTTTTCCTCAGGTGCCAGAGTTCCCTAATCCTGCAAGACATTTGTACACTATTTTAATCATAATATAAAGGTCACTTCATTCTCTAGGTGAAATAATAGAACTGCAAAGGTGAATTTAGATACTCCATTGTTCATAAACCTTTATTCTGCAAAAATGTCACAGAATGCATACTCTAAAGACATATAGAACCCTGACTTTCTATTTAGATGAGTATTAAAGAACCAAAATGAATGACTACATTTACAAAACAGTATTTTTTTTTTTTATAAACAGGGTCATAGTCACTTTTTAATCAAAATAACATATCATAATTCTTTGTTATGATATTTGCAGCATATGGTTCCAGAGATACCACAAACATTTTTTTTTTTACATTATCCAAGCAAAATTCATGTAAAGGGCAAGATATCAAAAAATGTGGGTATTTGCAGATAAGCACAATATACAATCCAAAGTTTTAATCCAAACTCCTTTTAATTCTGAGTAATGTTCAGGCACTTGTGTCAAGAAGCCTCTCATACCTGAGGACTAAAAGGGTTAATGACACTGGCCTACAAGGAAGAACCAAACATTATTCTCAAAGGAAAGCAGCTATCATGGATAGCACAGTCCCTTGTCTTTCTGCGGACTGTTAAAGAACCACTGTTGACAGTACACCTACATTTTCTGGTATTGGGTAAGGACATGATGAGAGCTACCATACAGAGTGAGAGACAGCTCCCCAAAAGCTGGTCTACAAGCAAATTAGACAAAGGAATGTCCTAAAAAGATTCCAGAACAAGGTTGAGTTGCTTATTAACACTGACCCTTTTTCATTCTTCTCAACAATACAGAAGTGAAATTCCAGTAATGCTGTGGTGCATATTAAAGATCAAATGAACAAGGATATAAATAGAACAACTGTAAAGGAGCCATCTGGTGTAAGACATAAAAAAACAGAATAAAAACTACTAGCTGATGCTATGGCTGTGTAATTCTCAGTTGTGTTCATTAAATTTCAGCCTAGCTACATCATATTTCTGATGTGTTATGCATCTTCTCATACTGTCTAGGAAAATTGCTTACTGTAAATGATCTTTTACCTAATGGCTTATTTGGTTTATGCTAATTTTGAAGAATGAATTTGCATACAGAATAAGGATGAAAATACATGAACAAAATCACATTATTATTATTCTATAATACTGTGATATTATTATCACAGTATTATTTTCTACAGTTATTTTAGCCCACTTTGATGCTGAATAAAATGTACTATAACTTATTAGAAAAATAAGGGTTTGAAGCCTAATTGCCTTTTACAGTACAGTATATTATAGTCTAACTACAGACTGTGTCAGCTTGATGACTTCTGATCAGAATTGCTACCTATTGTAAAACCTGTTTTAAAGATAAAGAATTTTAAAAAAAAAGAAAAAAAGAAAAAGAAAAAAGGATTATTATAATGAAACAAAGAGAAAAAAAAAAAAAGCTTGAAATTGAGAACCATGCAGATGTAACAGTAGATTACAGAAATATTTTCAACCCCGAAAGTTGAGTTTAAATGAAGAAAGTATGTCACACATGCAGGAGGAACCCATCATCTTGATGCTTAGCATTTTAACACAGTAAGACTAAATTACAAATCTAATTTATACCATAAGCAGGTGTTAAGCAATATTTTGTCTATTTACATTATTAATATTTTTGGTATGGCATTGCTCTGGAATAGTAAACTAATGATTTTTTGTTGCTTAAAATACCTTCATTAAAAAAATGCATCATCTAATGACATAGAACAATTAAAAAAAAAGAGAAACAATAATACTAGAAAACTTAAGAGGCTTTTACTTGCTGAAACAGAAGATTTTCCTCAAGAGATGAGCAGTCCAGTAGATGCAATGGTTCATCAAACCATCATTTTTATTACATTAGTAGGATCATTTTAAAATCCCAACCAGCTGATTCCAGAAAGAGACAGTTTCCTAAGTACACAAAATTAATCCATACAGAGCTATAGCTTTAAGATAAAACCACAAATAAGTGATATTTAGAGAAAGCAGTCTAGAAACTGTTTCCATTCACAGTGATGCACTGAATTTCACTGGGCCCTGGGACAAACGTGAATATACATGTGAATATATCACAGGAACGGTTAAGGGTCCTTGTTAAGCTCTCAGAACACTGGGACTGGAGGAAGCTGCTAACACACTGACTGAATACATTACAAAACCTATGTTTTTCTTCCTATTATATGATACAATTATTTTAAAGTTCAGCTTTATGTCCTCTTTCATGAAAAACAGCACTTGAGTTCAAGTGGCAAGTCACTCTGTTTTGAATATTCACCTCAGGTAACTTATATATCTCCTCCAAGGATTATTCCAGTAAACAGCTTCACCAGTTATCAGCAATTCATTTATACCGTCTTAACTCAATTAGAATGCATTCCTCCTCTGCCTCTGTCAATAAACTCTGAAGAGTTTATATTTACTATTTCCTTTAATACTTCGATTTGTACCAAGCTTAAACCCTTTTTTGCAGAAAAATACAAGAGATACTTAAAGCTATTCTTTGAGGAAGGCTCTTGATATGCTAATTCCATGGAGCAATTTCAGTTGAGATGGATTTTTGCATTAATGCAATTACCTGAAAATGCAGGTGACTTTGCTCAAGTTTGCTGTCCTGATTTACATATCAAAGTCTAGATATAAAAGTTATAATGTAATCTTTGAAAACTTATCCATTAAAAAACTTCGGTGAAAACTAAGGAATTCTCAAGCTTTTCAAAACCAAATCTAAGTGACAGTATTAAAGCAACACTATAAAAACAATTAACCCACTGATCGGTTATATATATAAGGTAATAATATTTGAGTATGAATAAGAGAATGCTGAGAAAATATCCTTAATAGTTTAACACAATGAGAAATAAATACTTCACAAATATAAATGAAATCTATCAAAGACATATTCGGATACAGTCTGTGCATTTTCCATGCACAGATTTGTAAAAAAGGTTTGTATGGCTTGGATCAAGAATCTTCATGAGCAACTACCTGCACTGACAAAGGAAAAATAGTTTATAAAGAAAACCATAATTTTTCCAATAATTTTTAATTAAGAGGAAGTGACTAGAAAGTATTCTTGCATAATAGTGAAACAGGGATAGAAAAAGCAGAAAGTATTTCAGTACTTCAGAAAAATAACAGTAATTCAAAGAACATTTTATCTTTATTAGATTAAACAGGGAGACATCATCACATCCTTATCCTTGCAGAAGGCATCTGCATATTAACCAAAAAGAAATGAAATAAATAACAAAACCCCCCCACAAAACTTTAATTTCACCAGACTTTACAAGTTCATTACTTTCTAATAATGAACTCGACAGAGATGTGTCTATCAGGATTTCCTAGGCACAGGTACATTTCCGTGAGAAAAGTCACAGTAAACTTCAATACATACTAAAGAATCCTTCCCCAAAACTCAAATGACATACCTGACCTACCAGACATGCTAAGAACAATTTTCTTAGAATCATAGAATCAGAATAGTTAGGGTTAGAAAGGACTTTAAGATCATCAAGTTCCAACCCCCCTGCCATGGGCAGGGACACCTCACACCAAACCATGTCACTCAAGGCTCTGTCTAACCCGGCCTTGAACACCTCCAGCGATGGAGCATTCACAACTTCCTTGGGCAACCCATTCCAGTGCCTCACTTTCTACTTTACATTTACTTCCATACACCTTCTATCAATAAAACCTGGACCATCTTGTGCTGGGCAGGTGGAAGTGTTGTTTTTTAACCTGTCTTCCCATACATATGCCATCACAGACACAAGATATCTTCAGTCCATTGCTGTCTACATCCTCAGGCTTTTTGCCATGCTGGCATTGAAGGTCAGGAATGTCAGCTGTTTGCAAAGGAAATATCTCTGGATGAAAGGTACTTAGAAGTGGCTTCAGGTGTGTAAGAGTTGAATGATAGATGAAAGATTAGTCTACTGTTGCTACTGCTGTTTATTCTGCTGGGTATATAAAAGTATTCATGGGATGTAAGGTCATCACTGCTATGTCACTGCTGCCTCTCCTAAATTTAAGGAAACAGCCAGAAAGGTGTTATTTCTAACCTGATTTATTACTGACCAAGAAAAACCTAAAGGCTCTCCTACACCACCAAATCTAAGTAAAAAAAACCCGTGAATTTACAGCATTATAGAAACATGAATTTAAAGAATGATCACATTGTTATCTTCACACACAAACACTTCCTTGAGAATTTTGTAGAAATATATTAGAAAAAATGACTATCAGCCTGCATCTATTTTCAAGTAAAGACCACTTGAAAATACCCAAGGTTATAAAAACCCTAACTTTTGTTGTAAAGTGCAGAATTACATCTATGTTTATTCAAAAGAAGATACTATACAGTTCAACATATAAAGGAATAAATACATATTGCTATAATTTTTATATGTTTGTCAGAGCTTTGTTAATGTTATTGTTTATATGGTCACCATAGAAATCAAGCTTGCCTTTGGCCTATCTACATTTTCTGTCTTCCAAGCATTTTGCAACTCATGCTTTTCTTTAAACCATGTGTTGCTTACATACATCTATAATAGCATCTCCTGATGGTATAACCTTGTCAAGCTTGTCACATACTACTTATTTCTCTGTAGAAAACTTTTTTAAATTCTACAGTTGTGTTCTCTTAAAGACCCAACCAAGTCTGTCAGTCTTGAATGGAAATGTCTTAGAAGACATATACACCATTTTAATAAAATTGTTCTCAGGTAGACATTTTAATGAGCACATATTATAGACAATTAGAAAAGAAAAATGCAATAAATTTGTATTATGTAACCTTTGATTTTGATCACTTACTATCAAGCCGCTGTTACTTTGCCTTCTCTCCTGGTCATGAAGTTTTCTGTAGAAAATCCCTCCTGGATTAAACTGAGTACTCCAAACAATCATGTCCCCTTGAAAATATGCACCTATTCCAGTTATCCTTGAATTATGTTCAATATGCAATATTTGCTGACGAACATCACTGTAGTTGAATGGATATGCAAAACCCACGATGTCAGTGTCATTAGCAACATAGAGAACTTGATCTTCAGAGCCTAGGGATTATTGTAATGAAACAAAAATAACGTAAATATCAAGCAATGCAAAATCAGTAGTTTTCACTCCAGTAGCTTTTTGGCGTTTATCTTATATAATTTGTGTTATAATTTCTTACGTCAAAATTATTTTCTGATTGTTGAAGACAGCAAAACCATTCACATTCTGGACAATAAATACAACTCTTCATACTGTGTGTATTACTTCAGTGCTCTTCAAGCTCACACTGTGACACTTAAGACTATGTTTTAAGGAATATATAATAATTTGACCACCTTAAGCAGTATATAATAATTGGGGATATTATGCATTAAGCCCAATATGAATCGCTATATATTTTTATATGCATGTTGTGTCTAGAGGGTCCAAAATACATATCTATTAAGGGAACACAAAGTTGTCTATGAGCATTATTTAAATTGCTTAATTGGAAATTAGAATTTGAATGATCCTGTATTTAGTAAAAGCAGTGAAATTTTGAAATTGACTGCAATATAAGCAAACTGGATGAAAGTTGCTACAGAACATATGCAGTTGTGTCTTACATCTCCTTATATTGCAGATTGTGAACATTTATGGATACCTGTGAATGGGTGGATACCTAGCTACCATCTTGATTCAGATGTTGTAAAGTATGTTATTCATAAGAAAATGCTCTCCAGTAACTATTAATTAAGTTTTGAGAAAGTTTCAAATCTGATGTAACCATTAAAATGCACTTGCAATTTTGTAATTTTCCAATTTATATTAATCTATAGATAGTCAACTTATAATAATGTCTGTCCAACACATTTCCTCCTTAGGAGTATGAAATATCAAAAATAATTTTTTCCCTCACTCCTGCTAAATACAAGAAAAAAGAGGAGTTCATTAAAGCAAGCATCAACAAGGGAAAGAGAGAAACATTAACTGTATTACAATGGAAATGAAGTTGTGAAAAATTCAGATGTAGGATAATGATTCCCAGATTTTTAAATTATAACCCCTCAGAATTATGTCTGTATTTCTATAATAACAAGCCACTATCTACAAAGCTTGTTTGTTCCCACGTCATAATCTGACTGCTTTTGCAGCAATACGCAATGATGCTAAATCCTGATAAAGTTCACATTATATAGAAGAAATTACTAATGATTCACTGATATAATCTTCCCATGGTAAGTTTGATTCAAGACAATGTGAACAACTCATGTTAGAAACCTATCACCATCTAACTACCCAGCATGGACATACCTACATTACTGACTGGTGTGCTACAAAGAAGAAAGAACTGGATTTAACATGATACAATCTATTATGGTTCTAGGATGCACGTCCACAATATGTGCTTACTGACCATAAGGTTCAGATCCTGTACTGCTCATAGTTGTGCACCAGTTATGCACAGAGACATATAAGGAGCTACACCTTCTAACTTCAACACTCTTTCTGCACTGTGTAGTATAAGTCAAATTCACACCAAAATCTAACTCAATTGCAGGTGAGACATTATGCTCATATTTACAGTCATCCAGATACAGATCCATCAAGATTATTTTAACTTTATTCAGGCAGCTGGATTATTCCTTGTTTCATTATGATTAGCAAGTTACCTAATACCCAGTCTTAACTATTACCTCTACTTTGTCTTATTACCTCTACCTCTACCTCTGTCTTATGAAAGGCAGAAGCAACCTCTGTGTGTGTACTGCTTTACCTTCACTAGACCATGATCTAGGCAGCTGATTTATATGAGGAGTATATTCTTAGGTGACTGTACTTAGAAAAACTCTACTTAAATGACTTCTATATGATTTCTCAACAAAACAAAGCAAAATATATTAACTCCAAATACTACTAATTTCTAAAGTTCTAAAACATGTTTCCATGAAAGAGTTAATTCTTCTTCTCAAGCTTCTGAAACTTCACCAAAATGCTTACATGCTTGCCCATATAAAATCTCTGGTTTACTTATCTGTGTTTATCTTTTTGTAAATAGAGATGTAGTAGAGATGGAGTTGGAAATGGACTTTCATATTACAGATGCTTATTTACATGGAAGTGGTAAGAATTTACTGCTTACCAAAATGAAAGGTAAATCTGAGTGTTTTGGGGAATTATTTCTGTGCACTATTCAATAAATATTTATATAAAAATAAACTGTATATGCAACACATCAGTGTTATCAACCATGTTCATAACAAATTATTTAGCACTATATCTCTATTTTGATTTTTATAGCCTTACCTTTTGCTATGCAACTGTTATTCCTCTCCTTATAATTTTTCTCACATGCACATTTGTATGATCCCTTAATATTATTGCAGTGTTGGGAACAGGCACCAAATACCATACACTCATTGATATCTATGAGGAAAAGAATTGTAATTTATCCACCTATAGTTTAATAAACTATTATTTAACATGTTCAGAAAAATCATGGAACAAAACAGATGAACAAAAGGAATCTCATAAGCATTGGTGTTATCTTGTAACAGTATAAAGAAGCCTTCTGCAATTATCACTAATGTTACTTCCACTGCAATCAAAGTATCTCAAAGATTTTTTATATTATTTCTCCATCCTTCCTACATCAACCTATTATCATCAGACCTTGAAATCAATTTTGAGAATGAAAATATCTGCTACAGTTATCTCCAACATACCTATCCCTGGTACTGTCAAAGCTACATGATTATCCCTTACTGGAAAAAGCTCCTGTGGATACCTTTTGCTTAAGAGCCAAAGATTGAAATTTTTGTCTGCAAGTATACATTGACTTTGATAATCCCACTAAAGTGATCTCCACATTTTTTGTAAGTTATTGCTCACCAGTAAAGAAAAATTCACAACCCCTTCTTTGGGAGAGTAGATTTATCTTACCTTTCTGATAAACTCTTTCATTATAACAACTGTGTCTCTTTTTCCTGACCAGTGTGCTATCATATATATTAAAACTACATTTTCTAAGGAATTTTACTTTCAATATGTTTATTTTTATTTCAGTTTTTGTTTATGCATCTTATTTTAAACATCTAAAAATATTCTCATATATCAATTTAAACATCCCAATTTCTCAGATAAATAATCCACTAGACCTTAAACCACCCATTTACCCCTTAAATCATAAAATCACTTTATAGTCTACCAAACACCTTTAGACATTCCCAATGAATGTTAATATTTGATAACCTTTCATGATAAAATGTGTAAATCTACATCCTGTAAATCCTTTCTGTTTCTTTTCTTAATGGGATTTCTTAATCCCATAGCTATGAGTTTTTACTCTTTAGAGAAAAACTATGGGATATGTATCTCCAGCATAGAAAATTGACAACGCAGATGATTTTTAATCCTGTACAGCAGGGGATGATGGAAAAGACCTGTACCTTCACACTGTCTGTTCCTCTTGTTTCTCTGAAATCCAGGCTTACACTGACACAAAAGGGATGTTTTTGTTTGATTACAGTATGCATCATCTCCACAAGGGTTCACCTTATCTTCACATGTATATTCAGTGACACCTAAGCAAAAACAAAATCTCTAAAAAACTGCTACAGATTTGTTTAAACTGGTAAAAATAAGACCTAAGATAACAATGACAAATAACAAATTTAACTATCTGTTAAAAGAGTATCAGATAAATTTTACATAAATCTATGACATTACAGTATATACCTACATATGTAAATTGACTGTATTTAATTGAGATACTTCATTTCACATCACGAATCCACTACTAAAATTGATCTTGTTTCCAATATGAAATAAAATGCCATCAACTTACAGCTAAGCTATTTCAAAAACACAAGAACTACTCTAAAAACTACTACAACCTAAAATGCTATAAAATTTGCCCTCCTCTTGTGGTAGGTCAAATAGAATGAACTCTTTCTTTAACTAAAACCCCCACAACTTTAATTAACTGCTGTCTTGTTCAGTGAATTTTGCATGGATGAAAGTATCAGTTAATTATTTCTTTTCTGCTACAATCGTCCCGTCTTCTTCTACTACAATAGCATACATACCACCAT
>JANHGB010025443.1:0-23387 GCA_026283785.1 Coracopsis vasa | reverse complement strand
ACTGTGCTTTTTGCAACCGGATTTGCCTATCCCACATTGGCCTTTTTAGTCATCAGCGCGCTTGTAGTAAGCGTGGGCAAAGCCCTCCCCAAAATCTTCATTCGCGAAGTCAAGCCATCAGTACCATAAACAAATGTCACAAAGTTTAGAGTTCTATGCAAATTGAACTTCATTATCATATTATTACATACAATCCATTTTACATTAAGAAAGTTAATTTTTTAATCCTTGCTCCTGAAGAAATATTTAAATGGCATTCTCATCTAATTCATAATTGTAGTGGAATTTCAGGCTTCCCTGCAGGCAAGAAGGTGGCTTCAAAACTATGACCTGTCCCCTCTCTAAAATAAAGGGTCTTTAGTCCAAACCTAAGATTTAAAAGACTTTAAAGAAAATTGGAATTAAGTAATACTGGAAAACATCTTCTATATGCTGATCAGTCCAGTCTTTAAACGTTGAAATGTTTTTGCTAAAAATGGGCAGAAATGTGTTCTACAGGATCAGCCACAATAATTTCGAACGTCAACAGTTATACTTGTTATACATGTACACACTCTCATTCTTTGCTGAAGTGACATTTATATATAAATCCTAAATGCCAACACTTCAATGTCTGCTTATATCTATCTACAGCCAAAGCAAATTTCATATCTGGAAGTAAACAATGATAATTAGCTATCAATTGGCAATAGATAAGATAGGATCTGATTTTTAGTTGTTTCCCTTTTTTAGCTACTACCATACTGCTATTATTGAATTAGTAATGCTAAAAAAAGTATTGAATTTTTCTGTTATAAATACTTCTATCCAGTATATTACAGAAGCAAAAAAAAAAAAGAATTATATTACAAACACTTAAAATTTGGAGGCTCTCTTCCAGTACTATGTGAGCAAATATGCTGAATAGCTCAATTAACCTTGTTCTCTTCAGTTTAATAAATTTTATTTATTACATGCTGCAGGTATCATATGCAACAAAAAATGTACTTAATAGAAAGAAATGGTGAATATTCTTTTGAAAAAAAGCTTCATGATGACCAACACTGTACGATTAAGTTTACAGAGAATAAAGCAATCCAAAATACATAAAAAAAAATGCTTTTTCTTTGATGCCAGATTAAAATTCTAGGGCAGAAATTCAGGTCAACACATCCAGGTCTGCCAGAGAACCTGAGGGGATCTACTGTCTTACCCAATCATTTATCTGCTTTTCTTCTGTGATATGTGAATGGCTTGATGCATAATACTTTAGAAAATGAAGATACACAGGAGAACTATTAGGAAGTCCAAAAAAGCCAAAAAGTTTTTAGCTTTGACTTAAAACCCCGAAGACTTTAGTCTAGTATCTCCAGTTCATTTATTTTCAATGCCAAGTGAAGGGAAAAATAGAATGCACTTGAACAAAGATGCCTGAGGGATCAATTGCAAATGTCTATAGTAGAGAAGTACCTAAGACACCTAAATAGAAAGATACCGAAGGCTTTTCCAGTCTTAAGGTACCTGCTATGATAAACCTTTTCCATGTAGCTGTGTTCACAGGTAAAAAGAAAATGGGAAGAATGAAACAAGTACTTTTCACTACACAATTGTGAAAAGTCAAATTAAACATCGTAACGAAGGCTTTTGATCAATTACTTCTAGTTCAAAAATTGATCAAAACCTCAGCCTTGTATGATTAAAAAAAAAAAAAAACACCACAAATCCCCAACCTTGAAGAGTTCTTAAGTGTAGACTTCTGGAACACAAAAGTGCTATGGTTTAGACACTGTGCGACAAAAATATTGTAGTTAAAGCCAGTATTTGGATGAGGAACGATACACTGAACAGTTGAAACTGCAGCTCCACTGGGGAGAAATATGCTTAGAAAAATGTATTCTGTCTTTTTCAACGCCAGATATTGATGTTGCCACATAATACAATGTTTACTGGATCAGTTAAGCAACAGAATTGGGTTTAAATACTGACTGTCATCTTTGATTAAGACATACTCATATGATATATGTCGATTTTATTTTTTTAACTTACATGATAAAAGCCATTAAAACTGAAAAATGACATATTATTAGGTAGTAGAACTTTCATTTTAACTTTTAATAACAAAACTTCTTATCTAGGACAAAAAAAATGAACACAGAAGGGAGGGAAAAAAAGTCTGAGGAAAAAAATGCTCTATTCCTGAAACACGTTCCATGAATATTTAAGCATATTTTCAGTAAACAATATGAAAACACATTCAGACCAAATGCATTTACATATTATTTATAAAATCATAACCGTACTTTAGCTGTATGTAGCCAAACCATAACCATTACTATATTCCATTTTGTCACTAAGCACAGTATTTTTACATTTTCAAATCTCTTCTGTTGCCTGTATAAAATGAAATATCTAAAAAATACTTCTGAATATGTTTTTGAAGCATTGATTTATGGTAGACAGACCAGTATGTCTACCAACATCTGATTGTAACTGATTTCAATCCAGATTTTAAATTTCAGTCCAAATTCCTACATTGTAATTCGAGAAAAGAGTCATGAATATCATTGTGTAAGAAGTCATATCAGATCCCAGACCTCCCAGGTTACCATTAAACTGTGAGACAACTATTTATATGAATCAGTACAAGTTACTTCTCTGTAGCATGACATTAAAATGCCCAATGATTTTTCATAATTGGGTACCAGATATTTAGTTGCTGCACATTACATGCTTTGACACTGGTAGCCAATACTGTGTATTTGAGAAACCATAAATGAGGTGGATATCACAATAAGTAAGATCCTCTACACTTAAAATGGGTATTGCAATTAATATGAGTATTAGATCTCCTGTCTAAAATGAGGTAACTGGTCCTAATAGCAGGGTTTCTTTAGCTGCCCTTTTATATCATGTTTGAAGACAGAAAGGAAGACAGGAAATACAGTGTAAAAAGGAGTCAAAAGGACAGTAAAACAGCTACTTTGTTTGCAACATAGCAGTTGCATTGACAAGAGGCAAACTTTTGATACTGACTTCTTATTATTTCACATATTTATAAATTAAAAAGAGGGCAAAAAGCTAACAATTCTAAAAGAGCACAGACAAAATACCTTATTCCCACTCAAAAAAAATCCATGTAAGAGCTTCTGACAACTAATCCTTATATTTTAAATTTGTGTACAGTTCATAGATTAATGAAATCATGCTCTTCAGTTATAATTACATACTGATAGTCCTTTGCAAGTATTTTTGCTCTCAACTTTTCTTCTAATTCCCACCTCTTTTCAAATGTTAAAATACCATATTTTCAGTGAAGTGTGCCAGTCTATAGAAAACACCAACATTTTCAGATGCAAATATGCTAAATAGTGAAATGACAATTCCTTGATTTCTAACCCTCTTTGATATGTGACAAGAAATATGTTTACCTTCATCAGGATATAACAAAGACCAAGGGAAAAAAAAAAAAGTAGTCTGTGAGATTGGTGCCTGGGTGCTATTGTAGAAAATTCTATGATTTGTAAGTCATGTTTCTGGAAACAGTATCAGTGTGAACTGTTTTCAGTTTGCTTGCTATGCCTTTGGCTCCTAAGGAATTGATTGTGAAAGGGTTATTCAGTCTGGAAAAACAAAAAAACAAAAAAACAAAACCAACCCTGGTGCCTCTACAGAAGCACTTTAAATAAAAATAAAACTACCATAGAGCAACAACAACAACAGAATGTTTATATTCCCTTGAGAGCCTTAAGAGAAATAGAGCACTGAAGTTAGGAGTGATGCCATCTTTTTGTTAAAGAAATTTAAATAAGTTGGATATTTTAATCACTAAAGTCACAGTTCCTATATGAGAGTAAGGAAGTGTTTACAGGCAAAAATAGGATCTTAATGTGGATTTAACTGCATAAGGGAAACAAAATTGTTTTCTTTAAGGGACATAAACCTTCCAAATCAATGTCAGGCAAAACTGTGACTAACAAAATAAATTTATTCAATTTTTCTAAAAAATTGAGCATGTTTTATCTACTTTCCCTTAAGCAATTTAAATTTAATTTAAACACAGTATGTCTTTCAGTGGTGTGGCCGTGATTGTATTAAAAAACTCAATGCAATGTAATTATGGTATATTAAGCTACGTTTTCTCAAAGCTCTAAGAAGCATATAAAATGTCTTCAAGTTAAGTATTTGTTTTATTTTCTAGCATATAAATAGGTATGATTTTCCCCTACCGTAGTTTGCATTATATCTTTAGAATTTTGTTAATGGCATAGATTTTTAGTTCAATGTAGAACAAATCTCCATGTACTAAACCACTATTTAAAGAGAACAAGGGAGGGAGTGAAACAGGTTTTCTAAAAATAAATGAACACAAAAATTTAATTGCATTAAACTTAATACTAAGGTTTTGATTTAATCTTAAAAAATAGAGGCATTCTAAAATACTTCTAATGAGTTTTTTTACAGGAGAACCTCTGTATCAAAATATATATCTTCCATTAAGCAGCTTCAAGAAATTTGAAATCTTTTCTAAAATGAGATGTTTTGGGGGATTTTACAGAGGTGTTTAATGATAAATTAGGTCAAGGTGTATGTTAGTAGATCAATATACAGATCACCTTATTTGCTGATCTATCCTGCCAGTAGCAGGTCAGAAATAGTACATAAAAGTTAGAAAAATAAAATTACAGTACTAGAATCCAAGGGTTATTTCATTTGCATCTCCAAGATAATTTTAACAGTCTTGTATTGTGAATGATTTTGCTTAGTTGGTTTCTTTGATTTATATTTTTGTGTATGTATCTATTTATAATAAATTACAGCATTTATTTACTTATTGAACTTTGCTTCCTTTTATTAGTTTTGCTTGCTGACTTGAACCGAACAAAAGTTTTGCCCTTCCCTTCCCTCTTCCCCTTCTATTGTTCTCTGTTTTACCCCTCTTTTTCTGTTGACAGAGACAATTCCTGCTAGCTTTTATGTGTGGACAAATTCTTTTCTCATCAAATTGAAGAATTACATCATATCCTATACAACAAAATGGGATTTTGAATCCAAATAATTTCACTTCATTTTGGTAGAACTGCATCAACAATATTTCAAAACGTTGTCTGTAGTCTTCTTAAAATCTTTCGATCTGCTATTACATGGTGCTTGAGAACCTGTGTATGTTGTGGTTTATCTGAGAAGCAGGTAGTCCTTTACTACAACCTTAATTACTACCTGAAAAAAAATTACCCACTTGAGAGCAGTGAATGAATGAAAGACTAGCATTTGGAATATGCTAAAATGAGGAAGAAGGAAAAATGAGAGAAAATAAGACCATTTATTCAGTAATATTAAAAAAGAATGGAATTAAAATATTTTGGTCTTAAATTCTTTCTTAATTTTGGAAATCTTTAAATTAGCTAGTGGCTTGTTTTGACAATCACCATTTCAAGTCCTACTTCTGCAATATTCAGGCTACTGTGATTTTGAAAGAATCAAACGTACATGTGAATTATAAGTACAGGTGGGATTCTCCTGGCTTAATTATACTGTAGATATTGCAGCTCAGCTATCTATCTTAGGATGTCTTTTAAGTCCATTGGAGAGAGCATGGTCACAGATTCACAGCATGGCTCACGTCAGAAGGGATGTCTGGACGTCTTCTGTTCCAACCACCCTGCTTAAGAAGGGCCACCTAGAGTTAGCAGCCCGGATCTTTGTCCAGATGTCTCCACAGCCTCTCTGAGCAACTTGTGCCAGCACTCAGTCACCCCCACAGTGAAAAAGTGTTACCTGATTTCAGAGGGAATCTCCTGTGTTTCAGTTTGTGTCCATTATCAGAGCTAATATTTTATGACATTTGCATAAAAATAACATTTATGTAGAAAATTAATTTTAATACCAGAGGTATTAAAAATACCTTGTTAAATTCCTGTAAATTAAAGATAATAAACATTAACATCTTACAGAGAAAAGCCTCTGAAATCTCACAGCTTCAAAATTGCATTTTTTACGATGGTATTTCAGATCTACGTCTGTATTTCCCACAGATGAAAAACAAATGGTTGAGAACTTTTTAGAAGACTTTTCAGGTCCAAAACATAACTTCTAAAAATGTGCATTACATCACGGTTTGAAAAATATTAATTCTGTCAAAATTAACAGTAATATTATTTGTAAAGGTAGTTTAGCTGTCAAAGGTTAAATAATTTCATTGTAATACTTTTAAATATGTATGCTTAAGGTTTTACTGATTTTTGGTACATAATCGAGTAGCTCATTCTGCTTTCTTTTTTGTAGTGAAAAGAAACTCTTGTCATAAATCAAGCAGCGTGTTGCTATTTATATGACTTAAGACAAAAACTTTAATTATAAGCTCATGTTTATTGATCACTTAACAACAAAAAATGTTGCAGTTTTGATCCAGGTAGGATGTGTAATTTTATCTATGGATGAATCAAAAAAAAAAAAAAAAAAGAGTTCAACTTTGCTGCCACAAACAAGTGATTTATTTAAATGCCTGTGCGTTTGCATATAATCCGAAGTGTGTTTTTATTTTCTTAGAAACAAAAATTGCTTTTAGTCTTAGAAACTGCTTGAATTTCCTTGTATCATCAGCATTCGTTTCAGATAATTATAGGATGTTGGGGAGTGTGTGTGTATGTGGGTTTTGGTTTGTTTTTCTGTTTTGTTTTTTTTTTCCTTTTCAAACTACAGTTAACATTTTGGAAATCGTTTCTCCATTTACTGAATCATGCGAAGTCTTGTCTCTACTTTGCCCTGAAAACAAAGTGCTCTAGCCCTTAGCAGGTCCACGTCCCTCTTGTGTTGCTGGCCTCTTAGCTGAGCACAATACTCCAGGTGCGGTTTCATGAGAGCAGAGTAGAGGCTGAGAATCACCTCTCTTGACCCTCTGGTCATGCTCCTTTTGATACAGCCCAGCATACAGTTGGTTTTCTGGGCTGCAAGCACACACATCTGGCTCACATTGAGCTGTTCATCGGCCAACACCCACTTAATGTTGGTCTTGTAGATTTATCTTCATAATGCTGCCTTTTAACCTTTTTGTTTGTTTATTTTCCTCTAATATTTTCTGTCTTAAAACAAACAACTGGTTTTATCAGATAGAGAATTATCTGTTTTAAGAGACTCAAAGGAAAAGAAAATAATTTAAAATTAATCTGAAAAAAATATTACCAGAAGTACCGCTTTAAAACGCCTACAGTGTTACTTCTAGTACAGAGGCATTTGGATCAAGTTTTTTGCAACAAGGCCATCTGCAGATTCTAGGTTAGCAGAGATAAAGCTCAAAACATTTTTGGAGAAGTGACTCTTGTAAGCTACAAACACAGTTCAACAGCTGAATCTATCTAGGCCTATCTGAGACATATTTTCTGGCATAGATTTTCTTAACATATTCTTTTTTGTTTCCAAACAAAAACTTCCATAGATACTCCAGCATCCAGAACATGGCATTTAAATACCACACAGATGACTACATGCAAGAGAGGAAGTAAAAGCTCATTATGGCAGAATAAGCTAGTGTGTACCACTTCAAAAGCAAATGGATAATCATCATGCCTGCTTGAGCAAAAGTTACCAGCAGCTGTGTTAATACATAAAATTATGGTGAAATAAGATGCAAGTTCTCACTTATAATAGCAAGTAAACCTGGCCAAGTGATCCAAGCCAGAAAACCATAGATGTTAATTATCATTAGTAACACCCTATTTCCTTTACAGAATGTAAATTTATTTTAAAGCCAACTTCAACAAGTCAAGTAGTAGCATGTTCTTGAAAGATATTTAATGCAACACCCTAGTTGATAATCCACTTCTGAAAAGCTCTTTCAGAGATGTTAGGAAATTTTTGTATTGTGAATTGTATCTGTTGAATCATAAACTTCCATTTGGAACATAATTTAGATTCCAACTTTTAACTTTTCTGCTCTTGATTTGATCTGTGATATACATAATCTCTAAAAATTAGTGTTTCATTTCTGTCTGTCTTAAGTGTCTCCATCTGTCTTACTAATTCAGTTGTGGATTTAAGCCAAATAGTTGCTTTTTTTCCCCTCTTTCACTGAAGTGTGTTTGCTGCTTAATTTTTTGAACAGGTTGATTTCTACCGAACACATGTAGTAGCCATTTTCGAGGAAATGTGTACACTTTTAACTATGAATAATGAATTGTGTAAGGATAGCAAATACTGAGTAGACAGCAAAGTGTTTATAACTACTGATACATAATTTGTGTCTAGAACATGCCAGAAAATGTCTGAAAAACAATCTTAGCATACAATGTATATTTCTTTGGAGCCTTCAGCTCTATCTTGTAACACAAAAGGAACTTATCCTTGCATTCAGGCTTCTAATGTGCCTGTGAACCCTGCTGCCTGGAACAGCATTCCTGGAACACATTGTTTTTCCTTGCCCATAAGTGCAAACTGAAAGAAGAGCTTTTTATAACATACCTTGTTTGACATAAAATAAAAACCAAGCCAATCATATAGAAGTGTTCATAAGAGGAGTTGTTGTTTGCTCTTGTATAAAGCAGACAGAAATATTTGCAAAGATATACCTTGAAGAAATAGTGTCCAAAAGTTAAAATCTTACATATTTTTTAAAAATTATTCTTTTCCACATTTAGAATTAAACATTGAAGACACTGGATTTCTTGGTTCAGGATGATCCTACAGAAAAGTGCTCATTCTCAGCCAAGGAAATACCAGAATGAAACTTATTAATGCCTCAGTCTGTGACCTTGTCTAAACCCCAGTCTGCTGTTATTGTGCCTGGGGGAGGAGGAAGAAGTAAATAACAGCTGATCATTGAAGGTAAAACATTCTCAGTTGTCTACATGAGAAAATGCATAATTACATTTGTTATATTTCTTCCACACTTTTGAAACTGTCTTCTACACAACAATTTTTATTACATGCTTTTAAAAAATAAAAAAGAAACCAAACAAAACCATGACATTTGATGCTCTAAGTTGGAATTAGATTATAGGCATCTGTCAAACAAATAAAATCAAAAAGGAAGTGACAGACTTAAGAATCTGAGAAGTTGCTTTGTCTAAAATTTATGTTCAGGGAAAAAAAGCTGCATTCTTGTGACAGAAAGTGTAGAATTTTCATATGCAATCTAGATTAAGGTCTAGGTTAATGTTTCGGTACTTTTGTTCCCTAAGTACATCAGTGTTCCATGAAAAATTACTGAATTTGAACAAAAGTAGTGCGGAACTACATAGGTCTTTATTAAGGAATTAGTGGTGTACATTTGTAAATTTAAATGTCTGGAACTTCAGTATCTGCTATGCAAGCATCATTTTGGTGGAATTTACCTGTTTTTAACTAAGGTGACTGTGCTAATCTCAGTGTTTGGGAAACATACAGATAAATAACCCTATATTTTCTGTAGTCAGGCAAAATTAATCTGTCAGCTGCCCATACGTACATGTATATTTACACATATATGTTATTTCTGTCTTTAACTGCATGACTGGCTAGAATCTGAGTCTATAAACCACCAGATTATAGTGAAGTAACTGCCATCTCACTCATGCCATCATGATTTGTCTAAATATGAACAAAAGGATGTGCCATATGAGCCTAGATCCAAGAAGTGGGACAAGAAATGGCCTCAGAGGGATCTCCCGTGCAAATAATAGCTTTGAGTGGTAAAAATGAGTAGGTGGGAGGGGAAAGGTTCTGTCTATGAAAATCCTGGAGAAGAGAATATCTTGATGAATCTATTTTTTGACACTTTTTTTATGCCCCTTGCACTGGCAAAAGAGGAGGTTAGAGAAACAACAGTCCTGGTTTTGGCTGGAAGATAGGAAAGAAATTTGAAGGAATAATTTTTAATTAAATTTGCAGGAAAAACTGCACAAAAATCAGAAATATTTTTCTGAAAACATTTCAGTATTTACTTCTTTTCAACTAATAATAATGCTACTGCATTCTATCATAACAGAACTTCCTGCATGGTTTTCTTTTAAGACTATTAACATGAAAAAAATATTCAGAATAAGGTAATAAGTTGAATTCAAGTGCTTCTATGAGTATTATAAGCAGTAAACCCATTGCAGATTGAGAAACATTACTGTTTTCCTCAAACTTCATTAGCAAAAGTGTTAATTAAGTTTGGCGAAGTTCTTTATGGCAATGGTGCGTTACATACTTCATTACTATACAGTTTCCTCTTAAAGATTCTGGTCATCAAGGATCTTCTAAGTGATGAAGGAAAAAAAGGTAATTATTGCACCACCAAGAGACAATAGAACTGGAATATGTATTTAAAATAGCAATAAACAACATAAAGTGAATACTCTCAACAACAGAAATTCTGAAGCTTACGATTTTTGACATTCACATTCTCTATTTATTTCAGAAGGCTCTTGGACATCTTAAGAATACCTGTGCAATAATTATGGCACTAAAATGATGGGTGAAAACATGATATCAGCTTAAAATAGACTGACAAGTGAAAGCTACATACTCTTACAGAATGTACATAGTGTAGTAGTTTTCTAGCAAAATACACTTTATTACCTAATCTACATATCTAGATATAGATACATATATATGTATTTTCTATAGCAAGATTGGTTATGTTCTTTTTAAAAAGTTATTC
The DNA here is from genome assembly GCA_026283785.1 of Coracopsis vasa. NCBI lineage: Eukaryota > Metazoa > Chordata > Aves > Psittaciformes > Psittacidae > Coracopsis > Coracopsis vasa. The sequence continues at coordinate 12,790 of JANHGB010025443.1, read as the reverse complement.
ATATATTTGTCAGAAACTTAAATAACAATAAAGACATGAAGGATAATTCACCCCAGCATCTCTAAATTTATTAGATTTACACAGGCAAGAGTCAAAGGTTCAACTGGAAAAAGTATATTGCTTTATTGCATACAGTGTTTTTCCTTACTATTTCAATGACTTTAGGAAATTTGTGCTGTGGGGAAAAAAATAAAACAAACTCTCCTTCCCCTAAACACTCAAACACAAAAAACCCAAACAAAACACTAAAAAAAACCCACCTGGTAAACAAACCCACAGTGATCTTTGGATTTACTTTAAATGTGGGACACAGCATCATTTTCCTTCTGTAAAAGGAAATGTCAGAATCTTCAGGGGCCCTGTCAATTCCCCATAAGCTGGGAAGTTAATAGTATCTTTTACTCCAATAGACAGACAGCTAAAAGTCTGAATACTACCAGCATTGTACTAATGGGACAGGTCCTTTTTCCTGTGCATGTGTATGCAAAGAAATGAAAAAATTCCTTCGTAAAGGCTCTTGGAGGCATACCTGCTTTATCAACAAGTTGTTCAGGTAAGTTGCAACCACTATGGTAGCTCCATGTTGAAAAATAAGATTGTTTAAATCACTAGAGGGAGGAGGAGCAACTGAATTCCCCTTTCCCTAATGATAAGTAGCCATTAAGTAAAAAGGAATTGATGAATTTATGCAAGATACCTTACACTGTACTATGTATCCTCTCAATCCTACAGCACTCATATGAAAGTCACAGCTGTTTTATGGAGCTATAGCAGTTAGCTTTTCTCTGAAAGGGGATCAAGCAAATATCTGAATCTAACATACCTTGTCCATGAGGTTAAACTCAATGACAGACTCAGAATTTGGGACAGGTTGATTCAGTATCAGTGTAAGCCAGGACTATGGAATAGCAGAGTGGTTGTGTACGTGATTCTCTAGAGGATGAGTCAGATAGCAGATACAGGATTTTTTTCCTCTGGGATGTTATGAGTAGGAAAAGACATTCAGTCAATGTTGGACTCAGTTTCTAAAAGCTATTAAAAAATCTTAATACCTGGTCCATATATGCAGCTCTGAATAGAAGAGAATACTTAGTTCATGGTGGATGCTTTAATTTCACTTCCAGACTGAAGTAATTTGTCTTTTGAAACATCTATAGGTTGGAGTTGGCACATTTTCTATTACTACATTTTTTATTTTATTTTTTTTTTAAGATGCAAAGATTCAGACTGTCATGATTAAGGAAAAATGAAACAAGAAATTATAATTTTCAGAATGCCAGCATTTGCTAGGCAAACTATGTCAAATATAAAGGTTTTATGAATTTCCTGTGTTCCTTAGTCATCTTGTGCTGTGACTATGCACATTCATATTTCTGTATGTGTGTCTGGCATGCATGTGCAATCAAACTATGCAAATCACTCTAATTCTACAGACTGAAGGAAAAACAAACCTCCATGGCTTTCTAGTAGAAAGAACTGAGAATTACCAGAGTGCCTTGAAAAGATAATTGGTAGAAAGTGCTGGTATGATTGCCAAGGATGAGTACAGCTGTCTTTGCCTACAAGGAGACACAACCATCTGTATGCACACCAGTTTCATTGCTGTATGACAGCTTCTTTCTGAAAGCAGAAAAGCTGAGTTGGGAGTAAAAGGGGGGAAAAAGTTACTTTTCAATTAAGCTAGTAATTTATTCGTGTTGTAATAGAGGAGGCTGTGGTTTTTGCATCCTTTTTCAGACATTCTGTGAATTTCTGTTCCTTTCTGAAGATGAAGAGCACTAGGCCTAAGGGCTTGCTAGTCTCCTCGTATTACATGACTCCATCTGTTTAAAGCCTTAATGCTTAAACAATTTATGTGTACAGAATTCATGTTAACAGATATAATTCCATTTAAAATGTATGGGGATAAACAGAAAATGCATCTATCATAGAATCAACAAGACTGGGAAAGACCTTTAACATCATAAAGTCTAAGCTTTACCCCAGGACTGCTAAATCCACCACTAAGCCATGTCACTGAGGGCCTCATCTACAGTTTTTTTTTTTTAGTACTTCCAGGAACAGTGTTTCCACCACTTTCCTGGGCAGCCTGTTCGAATGCCTGACCACCCTCTCTGTGAAGAAATTTTTCCTAAACTCCAGTCTGAACCTCCTGCGGCTATTACTTCTTGTCCTATCACTTGTTACTTGGGAGAAGAGACTGCCCCCCCATACAATTAATTTATTTTGATTCAAGGAAAAAGTTAGATGTGCTTTTTCTGAGAGGAGTGATGAAAAAGTAACTGTATAATAAAGGCCAGATGACAGTGTTAGAGACAATTTGGAAGCGCTCTATGAACTCCAAAATAAAATCCGTATTATACAAATAGAAGTTTGTAATTAAAACACATAAATAAGGATTCTGTACTGTGCTTGTAGTCATTTGAGTTTTGCATCTAATTTAAAATTATTGTTTCTACATTCATGTAATTCTCAGAATTTTATACATGAAAAAGTGACTAAAAGTCTTCAACATGAAATTAAGATGGAAACTGTTTTATGTATCCATCTTTGGTTAATAAATACGTAAATATCAAGTTAGAAATTCATGTACCACTTAGAAGAAATTATAATAACAAATCATCCTTTTTTTGCACTCATAAATATATTAAGTCCTCAATTCTGTGAGGAAGTCCTTAAGGGATGAGTCTTTCCATAATGATATGCTAACAAAATCCATTCTTAAAGTATAATGTATTACTTGACTTTATAAAACCAGCAGCTACTGTACAAGGATTACTTGTACAAAGAAGACATAATTCAAAAGAGAGAATTGTGGGGAGAGAAAAATCCATGCAAAACTATAAACGGAAGACACCCAGCCCCTTCCATCTACCCTTTAAATTACCTTCTGTTGTTATTACTAAAAGATGAGTGGTATAAAAATAAGAAAAGGTAATCACAATTCTTATTTCATTCTATAATATATATATATAAAGTGTTCCAATATGCACATTTTCTATTTATAGAAAGAATCAGATCCTTCATACTTCAAAAGAGAAAGTTTTAAGGACGCATTCAGTTTCCTAGTTTAACGATTCCCTTCTAAACTGTAAATAGCATTGACATGACAAAGCATAGGTCATAAAAGAAAACTATGACTCTTTCCAGACACTCTCCAAAGTCTTCATTTACTCACTGAAAGGGACTGATTCAAACGCTGTTCAATTCATTATATGCTCATGCTCATATTTTTAAGCAGATGCGAGGAAGACTTTGCACGACATGCAGTGTTCCCAGTGCCAAAGAACAGTGGGCAATCTGTTCTTCCTTTTCTGAAGATGACTAGCTGATTATTCATCTCATTCCTTAATTATTAAGGATGAATAAAGTGGTTTGGATTACGAAAACATGAATCAACCTGAAATTTTAACACAATTGGGCAGAAGCTCAGAATACTTTCAAAATCCATGTACGATTTCAGAAGTACCCAGTGAGTTCCAATTTCTATTATTGTAACATCATAGATGATCTATTATGTCTCAAAACAGAGTATATGATAAAATAATATGAAGTAGTATAATTGTAGCTGCTCTTACAGTTATCAGACTGGAAAACTCGTAGGATTTAATTAGTAGATGAGGATGATGCTTATTTCTGTTTGTGGGGACTTCTATTCTTCTGTCTCAGGACCCTTTCTGTTGTTTACTCCTTCCTGACCTCAAGACCTTTCTTTCTTTTTTGCATTTAAGTGGTGAAAGACTTAACTGTCCATTTCAAGGTGGGGCTGTGATGCAGAAGTTGCAACAGAGTAATATTTTGTAACTAGATTGTAGGCTGTGTACCTGCCTGCTGAGGAGGGACTTGACTGCAAGTTGTTGTCAGGCTGCCTGGCTCCTGGCTTATTCACTGTTGCCGGTTTATTCCTTTGGGATATACATTCTTTGTACGTACAAAGCTCAGGTAAGGGCCTTAGTCAAAAAATCTCTGCTGCTGCAGCGATTCCTATCCCACCTGCTTTATGTGTAATTAAAGACTTCCAGTTGGGTTTCTACTTGACAAAGTCTGAGCAGTAGGGAAACAAAATTTAATCTGATTATAGTCATATTCAGCTTACTTTTCTCTACAGGAAGGAAATACTAAAAGCTAACTTTTGTTCTTTATGCGCTAATGCTAAAAAAATGTTTCTGCTAAATCTTTTACAAAAAATGCTACTTTTCATTGAAAAATTTGCTTCTGTATACTTCTGTAGAAATGCGGACTGTTAAGAGAATTGAAATCACGAAAATTGTTTTCAGTGAGCACTTCACATGCAATGAGGCATCAAGAAGCACACACTTGTTTTCTTTCACAATTATCATTATGATCTCTCTGCAAAACTATCTTACAGAGAGAACTGTATGTATTTCTGGATCTGGATCCTCAAATAATACACAGTGGTGTGACAGCATTGTGTAGGTTGATTATGTTCAGTCACGCTGACTGAAGGTCTGATTGCCCAGTCACAGTTCATATAAAAGGATTTTGGAAGTTTTAATACTGGTTTTATGTTATTTTTAAAGTTTTCGTTAAGTACACTTAATGTACTTGTTAACAGCTGATTGAAAATGGAGTCTAAAATTAAATGCAGACTAACTGAAGTGATTAATAAAACAGTAGCTTTCCCTGTGCCCTTAAAGAAGGGTTCATTTCACCTAATTCAAGGCATTTAGAAATCAGACAGTTATTCAGAAGTTATTTAAGCCCATCCTTAGTGGATGGAGAGATGACTGGCACTTCCCCAAAGCAAGTAAATTCATCTTATGATGTATGTGTCTAACTAGGCAGACTGAATTCCTTCTGGGAGTGAATGTTCCACTAAGATAGCTTCACCGGAAAGCCTGAAAAGCTAGTCCAGAGTGGATATCTAATTGTAAATGGGTAAAATTAAAGAAGACTCCTACTCCAAACACATTGGTGTAAAATGTGAATCTTTCACTGTTTCTCAGGAAAATATTCCCATGAAGAGTTTTAAAAACATAATCACACATAGCAAATAATTTTCTTCTCTGGAAAAATAGCAAAATCTTAACAGTTTTCAGAACATGTTTTGAAAGGTCATGCTCATTTCTATACCTTTAAACCTCTATCGTTAAGGTGTAATTTATTCAGAGAAAGAAATTTTACTTAAAAGTATATGTACTACAGAATTAGCTACTATAATATTTAGTAAAGAAAGAAAAAAAATCTGTGTGAAGAATTGTATGATGGAAAGGACAAACCTGATCTTGGTCTCATTAAAGCAATGAAAGTCTTTTCTTTAATGTCAGTTGGAGCAGAACTGTACCCTAGAAATAAATGCCTCAGGTTTTCTTTGGAAACCTGGGCTGAACTATTGATGTAAAAGAGATTTTTGGTCATAGAGGCAGTGAAAATGTCAGTATTGGTATAGTCATTTTGTATGTACTTTACCTTCAGTAGAGGTCAAATTAGCTGCTGAGTTACTCGTTTACTTTTACTACAGTTACTTCCAACATAGATTCAAACCCATCCACTTTGTAATGTTTAGGAATTGGAAATGTAATCATGTCAGTATAATTATACCTCACAGTGTCACAAAAGGCCCCTTCTGGTAACTTTGTGTGACATGGCTGCTCCAAAATATTCCATTTGCTGGCTGAACACATGCATTCTGAAAACTTGCTTTGGAAAATGTTTTTAATGTATATATTATTGTACAATAAATATTTATCTTTGTTTCTAGGATATAAATAGCTACTGAAGTTTCCTTGCTTCCTTCAGCAAGGAAATTCATGGATTATTGAAATATTCTCCTTAAGACATTATCTTTAATATTGTGAATTACAGACCTCATTTACACACTTGTAGCTGTGGTTAAATATTTTTTTCTCATTTTTATTGCTCAAATTCTACTCTTCATTGCTATTATTTTTTGCTATCAATATTCTACTTTTTTATTATTCATCACGTGTTCTACTATCATATATCTACTGTAGCAAGCACTTTCTTTCTGTATGAGCTTGTTCTGTAGCAATTAAGTGGATATAATGTAAATCCTTTTTTCATTTTGTGCTTTCAGTTTTTTCATGTATTATCATTATATTTTCTAATCCTGTTTGTATTAATGTTTGATACAGTTTGTAATTCAAATGAAAATTCCTTTCTTTAATTCAAGCTTTTTCCCACTATTATTGCCTTTCTGCTATTGTCTTTCTGTTATTATTACAGAAATATTTTAAAGGATAATTTAATCACCCCTAATACTTTTCAGTTTCTTTCTCTTTTAACTATTCTTAATAGGAATATATAAGAATGTATAGTATATATATTCTTTATACAAATATTTCTAAGAGTATATTGTAAGTCTAGATAAGATGTAACCCTCTAAGCTTTAGCTGGTTGGAGTAATTATGAACAGTTTAGCAGCTGAAAGTCACTTCTCTAATTCTTTCACATATGTTCATTTTGTTTCAAAGTTCCCTCTGGAAATAGAATTGTTTCACTGTACATGTGCTATATGCAATAGAAAGAAGATTCAAAGCCAGACAAAAGAGAGGCGATAAAAGAGACTCAACTGACCAGAATGTCTTCAGTCTAAACTTAAAAATGCTGAATTGAAAAGAGAGACTAGTAAAAAGATTTACTTTGCAATATTTTACATCCAAGGATACTTATTATCAACCCTTTTTATTTGATGCATCTCATACTAGTAGATCTACATTATCTTTGTTTAAAGAGTAAAGAGCTACTTGCTAAAGCTTTGCATTTTACGACTATTTCTAAAAATGTAAACACTTGAAAAGTTTTCTTTTTTTTTTTTTTTTTTGTAAGTTCCTGTAAGTAGAGCACTTTAAACATCAACAAGCCACCTAAACCGGGATTTTGTTGAATTTATTGTGGCATTTGAAATTCTGTTCCTTGTATGATGTTAATGTTTTTATTTAAATAAAACCAAAAATAATAACATGAAGTCTTTGTCAATGATTGTCATGAACAAAACAGGCTCAACTTCAGGAAGACTAGTTTATTACCAATGAAATCAGAGCAGGATAATGAGAAATAAAAACAAATCTTAAAACACTTTCCCTTCACCCTTTCCCTCTTCCTGGGCTTAACTTCACTTCTGAATTCTCTACATCCACCTCTCCAGCAGTGCAGGGGTACAGGGAATAGCGGTTGTGGTCAGTTCATCACACAATGTCTCTGTTGCTTCTTCCTCCTCCAGTATGGGCTCTCAGTGGGGTCACGGCCTCCTTTGCATGCATCCCTCTGCTCTGGCATTGAGTCCTCCCCAGGCTGCAGGTGGATATCTGCTCCATCATGGACCTCCACGAGCTGCACAGGCACAGCCTGCCTCACCATGATCTGCACCACAGGCAGCAGGGGAATCTCTGCTCCAGTGCCTGGAGCACCTCCTCCCTCTTAATTCTCTGGCCTTGGTGTCTGCAGAGTTCTTTCTTTCCACATATTCTCACTCATCTTCTCCAACTGCTGCTGCGCAGGTCTCCATCCTCTCTTCTAAAATATGTTATCACAGAGGCGCTACCCCACTGAAGCTTGGCCAGTGGGAGGTTGATCCTGGAGCCATCTGGCACTGGCTCTATTGGACACAGGTGAAGCTTCTAGCACCTTCTCACAGAAGCCACCCCTGCAGCCCTTCCACTACTGAATCCTTACCATTCAAACCCACTGCACACGATTTTTTTACAAATTTTAGATCTCAAGTAAGCAAAGAAGGTTAAATTGCTTATATTTGCCCAAAGCTGCATTAGATGAATAGGACTGAAACTGAAAATTTCCATTGACTGTTATGAAATAATCTATTAATGATAAAAGTTACAAGATTAATATTTTAATGCAAGTTTCTTAAACAGATGTATTGAAAACTGGACTGAATAAAGCTAATTGTGGCTGTTGTTAGTAATCTGCTTGCCTGTAATTTTATGTGGCACTTTGCTTAAAGGGTACATGCAAGTAGTAAGGAGAAGGCTGCCTGATTGCCTGCTGTATTCTAAATGATTTGAATGTCTCTGGAACAGGGAAGAGTCTGAGAGCAGCAATGAAACTGTGATGGGGAAGAAACTTCTGAGGTAAAGATGAGGCCAGTGGGGAAACAGTGACACAAGTACATGAAGGAAGAAGGCATAAACCGAGACTGAGATGTGTGTGTGGAGAAAAGAATATTTTTCAATGAATCAGTGGAAACAGTTTAGACATTGCTAAGAAATAGAAAGCTTTTGAAACTGCTGAATAGAGAGCAAGTAAGGATGAAATCATCTGTCTTATGAAGTGGCAATGAAAGAAAAAATACATTTTAAATAAATTTATTTTAATGTTTTCTTTTTAAGCAAATCCATTATAAAGCTATCTACTTCTAGTTTTGGTTTTATTGAAGCCTAGCTTACAAAATTCAAATGTGTTTGGATTTCCCACCACACACCCCAGTATTTACTTTAACAGAATTCTGCTGCTAAATCTGCTTTAAGTTCCAGGTAAGTCAGATTTTATGATGATACACAGAAGTGGGAAGCACTGGAATGCCAAGGGCTAAAGTTTTTAAGCGATTCCCAGGCCAGTGTCTTATGCAAAACAAAATATATTGGTAGCTGCAGCCAGATACCAAGGTAAGATGATAATATTGTGGTCTTATTTTGTCAGCATCAGAATACTGGAAAAGCAGGCTTTGGAAGCTGTAGCTACCTTGGCAAAGGTGAGCATATATGTGGGATGGTAGCTATAGGTTGGTGGGGCTGTTTTCGGTGGTCCCTCTCCTGGTGGAGCTGGAGCAGCGCAAGAATCTTCTAAATTCTAATCAGGAGGTTCTTGTTGCCCCGGTAAGAGTGGTGATTCCCATCACCACGCTTCCAGTGATGGCCACCCTTGCTCTGTACTAATCCACCTCTCAGAAGGCACTAAATTTCCTTGGTGAGAAACCTTGAAAAGGAGCATGGTTTCTCCTGGTTGAATACATCTGTGTATGAGAGTTCCTCTACTGAATCTGTAAGTTAGAGATAAGAAGTGCTTTTAAAGATCAATTTACTCAGACAAAAGTATAGTTTGAAAATAACTAGGTTTCTGAAGTCACTGGAAACCTTTGGAAGAGGGACTGTTTCGTGATGAGTCTTTGATACAGCTTGATCAAATGCATTCAAAGTTTCTAAATAAGAATATTTTTTCTGGGGTTTAGTCACAGACGACCATCATTCTTATTCCCTGTTTGACAGAATTAAACGATTGTCTCACAGGACTCTACAAAGTCCTCTTCTAAGATCCCAGGTTGCAAAGTCTCTCCATTCAATTGTAACACTGAGTTGAGAAGCCACAAAATTATGTTAATTATATACTGGTGACCTTGGATTTTCTTCAGAGTCAGGGCCTTAGAAATTAATCTAAATATTGATGAAAGGCTCTGATTCACACAAGAAATAAAATATTTGCTTAAATCCAGTTAACTTGATTTTTTGCCAAGTAAGAATGGCAAAATGACAAAAAATTAGGCACAACTTCGTAGGTTTTGTTGAACATGGACCTGAGAAAAACCTTTCTTTAAAGCCTTTTTGTCTTGTTAGCTTGAAATTTTACAGAGGTGCAGTCAAGGAGGGGAGGTGAAATTAGAATTTAAATGACCTGGAGAAGATTAATTCAGTATTTTTCTAAATGAGAAGCTGATCTAAAAATAACATTTTTATCTATCATATGGTGCCAAAGTATAGTATGGAAAACTGCTTAGTTTGACCACGTATATAATTTCTTCAGAAAAGTAGTCTTCACATTACTCTGAAATGTGAATATGACTAGATAAATGAATCAAGTACAAGGACACAGTTTCCAAATATGCAGACTTCTCAGCATAGTTGAGTTGAATTAAATGCTGGATGAACAATGGTTAAAATATAATATAATATAATATGCACCTTAAAAAAAAACAAACAAACAACTTTTTCCTTTGATTCATTAGTATTTGTTCTGATTTTCCTGCTGTTGTTTTTGTTGTTGACTTTTTCATAAGATGTTCAGCCTTATTGATGTGTGGTGTTCAGTTGGCATAGGGAAGAAATTACAAAGAACAGTTATTTAGAAGCACATTTTGTATGAATGATGCTTGCTAATATAATCTTTCTAGCTTTCCTATTACTCATTTTCTAGCCAATTATCCATGTGTTACAGTATTCTGAAAAACATGTTCAAAATACTTTTGCTTCATTTTGTCTATTCTGGTTTTCCCCAGGAGATTTGGATTATTTTTAGATGTGGAAATAAGAATGTGAAAAAATAAAATCTTCTGAAAACTCATGAAAGAAATTTGTTTAACTATTTGTGGGCATAGTGTCTTTGGGGACAGCTGACAATACCGGTTGTATTGCCTTATAGCTTTTGCAGGTATATGTTATCATGGCTTCATTGACATTACAGAAAGAATGATGCTTTGAAAACTTACTTACTTAAGAAGGGGAAAAATGCCAGACAGCAGTAAGGAGTGAGGAAAAAATGTGAGAAGCAGCAGTGTGAACACGAAGGTAAGAGAAGGAGGGAGGTGCTTCAGGTACAGAAGCAGATACTTCCATGCAACCCATGGAAGACTCCACCATGGAAGACAGTGGAGCAGATATTTTCCTGCATCCTGTGGAAGGAATGATAGAGAAACACATCGGAACAGATGCCCACACTGCACATCAATTGTTTTTTTAAGTTCTCCCTGATGAAGGGGCTAATGGATATTGTTGAAGAAAAGAAGGTACTTTAATATCTTTACTAAAATCATCACCAATTCTGAAAACAATACTGGTATTACAGAATGGGATGCACACAAATGATTTGTGGTTTGATGTAAACACCTTCATTTGAAACACTATTATCATTCCAAAGAATTGATGCTGTAGAGCTATTCAAGAGTGTACTATCTAAATGAGTCAATGTATTTCCAAGGAGTTGGTTAGACAGGTTAAAATGTATTAATCCGTTTTGTCCTTCTGTTATATTCATAATAAGATTTGAAGGAATAGTATAACTACAGTTGGAGATGTGAGTAGCAAGTGTTTACATTTTTTGTGGCCAAAATCATTACACCTGTACTTTAAAGGTTTCTCCATGTTTCACTTTCTAGCTTCAATATGAGAACTGTACATGGCAAAGGCAAATAAAGGATATAGACTTTTGCTCAGACCGTCTACATATTCATGTTAATGCTTAGATAAAAAGAAAAAAACAAAACCCAAAACAAAGGAAACAAAATAACAAAACAAAAAAACCCAACTAAACACCAAAAAAAAAGCCCCAAAAAACAAACCTACAACCCAAACATATTTGGGAAATTATGAAAGATTTTTTCCCCCAAAGTAATTTATTTTTGTTCTGCTTGATCAACACAGAAGTTACATTGCAGCTTCAAGCTTTTGAAATTCTACAAAACTATTTTCAGTTTCATTGTAATTCAGCCTCCATCTGAACACTTTGGTTGTTTCTCTATTCCATTTTGTTAAATAGGGAGAAGAGGCTATAAAGATCTGCTGTCAATAACCAGTCCTTTTTAAAAGTATCTGCAACCTTCAAAGGCTAAGAAGGTTATACATCTTGGCTCATGGGAAGGCAAGTTAATAAGTAGAAATGCAAGCTTGCCGAGCTGTCTTAATCCAAAACCCTTAATACTTTTTGCATGCTTCTTTACTTCTACCCTCCTTTTTTAGCCAAATAAAAAAGCAGTTGTTCAGTTAGATTAGTCTGTCTTTTTCTCTTTTTTTTCTATCCTGTCCTTATGCAGAACTTCCAGAATAAAATAAAGACAAAGACCTTCATGTTCTAGATAAGTACTTAACATCTGTTTATGTTTTTTTTTTTTTTTAAATTCAACATAGGGAATTTCACTGTAAGAATACTATCACGCTTTAGATAACACAATCTGTTATGGGAAAACACCTCCACAACCCTTTTATAAGGGATTAAATATTTAACATCCAAATCAAAAGACAACAATTATCACTATCAGTTACAAAAATATTAATTATTATATTCCAGACTAATAAAGAAAATGTTCAGTAATGATACCTTTGCAGTATCATGTTATACAAGAACCGTGACTAACACTAACCACTCTTTGGTGTTTGGTCCCTATCCATGTGCTTTGCAGTCCTAGGCAGGAGGAACAAGGTACCTGTGACGGGTGCACCCCCTGTGCGTAGGGCTTCAATTAGTACATGTTTCTTCACACATATCTTCCTCTCAACAGCTGCTCTCAGGCTCAGAAAAACCCATTGTATACTTCATCTCTCTTGTTTTGTGTGCCTGATGATTCTCTGAAAATTCCAAGTCCATTCTTCTTTATTTCTTCTTGTCTGATTTCTGAACTGGGAGGCTGATACATGTGATCATAAGAGGAATGACGGTTAAGCAGTCAAAAACCAAATAATATTGTTATTTTATGACATTCTATCTCAGAGGAAAAAAAAAAAAGTTTTCATTCTTGCCTTTCCACAATTTTTATGATTCCTTTATCTCCAATAGGAAATTTGAAAAGATGGCAAGTAATTTTTATTTTGAAAGCCTGAAGAAGTTCAGTGCAATCTGCCTATTTCTCACCCTTAAAGTGTTCAGGTGCTAAATGGGTAGCTTTGAGAAGAGATTCAGAGCAGCCCTGTGGAGAAGGACTTGGGGGTGTTGGTTGATGAGAAAACTAACATGAGCCAGCAGTGTGCATTCGCAGCCCAGAAAGCCAGCCGTATCCTGGGCTGCATCAAGAGGAGTGTGACCAGCAGGTAGAAGGAGGTGATCCTGCCCCTCTACTCTTCTCTCGTGAGACCTTACTTGGAGCATTGTG
>JANHGB010025441.1:1590-95299 GCA_026283785.1 Coracopsis vasa | reverse complement strand
TATTATTGGTGGTAGCAGTAGTGGTTTGTGTTATACCTTAGCTACTGGACTGTTCTTATCTCAACCCGTGGGAGTTAGATTCTTTTGATTCTCCCCCCCATCCCTCTGGGAGCTGGGGGGGAAGAAGTGGGGAAAGTGAGTGAGTGGCCGCGTGGTTCTGAGTTACCAGCTGGGCTTAAACCACGACAACATATTTTGGTAGCTGTTGGTAGGCATTCATTGAAGCAGTTGATTTCTTGTAGGTGATGGCTAATTCACGTTTAGTAACCATAACAGGTGATCATGAGTGGGACTTTGCTGCCTGATGTAGAGTTTTACTTAAGGGCTAGTCCCTCCAGGCTGCCTTTGTGGTTAGTGAGGATCTAGTCAGTAGAGCCTGGTATACCTCACAGGCATCTAAAGTTAAGTGAGAAGAATCCCACCCAATTTCTTACTCTTGACACCAGTCCAGTCAGTGAGATATTTTTTCCTGTCATGACACTGTTGGGGTTTATGGAGGTGACTTCATCTGTCTGCTCTAATTTTTACTCCCAGTTTTGTAGGGTGAAAAGTCCTAGAATTTGTTGCCTCATCTGCAACTGGTGTCTTTTTTTGCCAGCTATCTTTAGACATCGTTCCCTGATAAGGCCGTACCAGCTCTGTGGATTTCCGCGTAATGTACCGTATATCTACAACACCAAGGGCAACAAAAGCATTTGTTATGGCATGAAAAAACTTTCTTTTTTTTTTTTAATATTTGCAATCCAGCTTAACATTTTTAAAACATCTGGACAGTCTTAACATAGAGAGAACTGTGAAAACCTTATTCTGCAAAGATGCGTACTCCAAAAGCTCAAAGTTTGTTCTTGCAGACAGGTGTGCTTATATTTGCATTCATCATTGCAGCATCTTGAAGAAGAGGACAGAAGAAACTTGCTTAATTGTTATTAATAATAGTACTTTGGTGCCATGCCATTTATTCTAAATAATATCAAGAACTTCATGGGATTTATTGCTTATTTTAGGTGTAAGATTAATTCATAAAATGGAAAAGCTGCTCACTCCAATCCTATTCTTCACTATGAATACAGGACTATACTTTCAATGCTTCATCTTAGACTGCTTTATCTTTAGTTGATTATTGCTTCAAAAGGACTGCGCTACTCCTAAATAACATTCATAGGTTTTGCAATGTTTTTATCTTAATGTTGTTGCTTGCTTAAATGTTTATTCCAAAAGGTTTGAAAAATTATGTTTGCAACTCCTGTTAATTTCCCCTATTGAAAGGTAGCTTATGCACAACTATTTTTCCGAGTCTATTTCAAGACATTTTACCTACAGTCTAGTCTTAATCTGAATCAAATCACATTCACATTTTCTGTTGAATAGTAATGCACTACATTAGTTTTACAACCTCTTGAAACTGCATTTTAATGACATTGCTTGGGTCTCCATTCTCCTCCAAATGATGCATGCTAATATGAATTCAAAGAAAATGTTTTTGATGCTGTTTTCCCAGCCTATTTTTCCTGTGGCATAGTGATGGATAACCCTTTCTGTTGACTTGAGCAAGCATGAAGAAAAAAAACAAACAGACAAACCTGTCTATTGCTGCGACTACCTAGACTGAAATGCCAAACCCAGCAAACAGACCATTCTTCATGCGTAGAAGCAAATGCTAGACAGAGTATCCAGCCAGCCAGGGGTCACCAAATGTACCAGAGCAAAACCCATGGCTAAACTAAAATGGAAACATTTTATATAACTTCATCTGTGTGTTCTTTTTCTTGCTTGCTATACTTGATGCTGTCTCATGTCATACTGCACGAGAGCTCAGTGCTTTTCTTCACTAGCTTTTCTTACCTTTCAGAATATTAAAAAATAGAAAACTCAATTTTAGATAACATTTATGGTGCATATTTTTTACTACATTCCATCTGTCTGTATGCACACACGCATGCATAAAGCTATTTTTAAAGATTAGAAAGGTCACAAAGTCATGGGCTTGGCCTAGATTTGTGATCCCTTGGTTATACCCGCATCTGCCTGCCCCATCCCTCCCCAAGAGATTACAACCATCACAGCCAAGGCTGCTGTTCAAATCACCATATATTAGCTAGCTGAAAACAGTGGTAGTTAAAAATAATAGTAGTATGCTGGATCAGCAGCTTCAGATTCAGTCTTTCTCCCAGATGAGTATCTGAAATGGCTAAAGAGGTTACCATTCCCAGTTTTATGATGAGTGTTGTTTTCAACTGTTCCAGCTATATGCAGCATAGAATCATAGAATAGTTAGGGTTGGAAAGGACCTTAAGAATCATCTATTTTCAACCCCCTGTCATGGGCAGGGAGGCCTCACACTAGACCATGTTGCCCCAAGACTCTGTCCAACCTGGCCTTGAACATTGCCAAGGATGAAGCATTTACCGGTTCCTTGGACAACCTGTTCTAGTGCCTCACCACTCTCACAGTAAAGAACTTCTTCCTTATACCTAAGCATGGGTGGCAACATTACAGAAAGGAAATACTAATGCTTCCCTTTTCAGTCATAGAGTTTTAATTCTGATCTCATGTTATGTTAGTTACATTAGCTCATCTCTTCCTGCACCTTGAGATGTGTTGCTTGGTAATGTATTGATAGATCTTTCTTTCTCATTCAAAATAAATAGTTCCCAAGTTCTAATCATGCGAGTTATGCAAACTCTACTCTGAAGACAGTCTTTGAATTTCCATGGAAGACACTCCTAGGCAGATGCTTATGTTTAATTTCAACTTAAATGACATGCAATATATGGAAGGTCATGCATCATGTCAAACACATTACATTTCAGTGTTGGCTTCCCGAATGCTTTGAGAAACTAGCCAAAATCACAATATGGGAAATTCCTTAACCAAGAAGAGTGAGGATTCATATGGACTTTCTTGTTCCAACAGCATCTACTATAGTGATAACTACCAGCTAGGGATATACGTCTCTGCGGAAGACTAACATAGGTAAGTAGGGCAAGTAGGTAACAGAAAAGCTCCATGTATTTTTTGTTTCACTTTCCTCCTGGGAAAAAAAACAGATTTCTCCAAACTTTTTGCTCTTCTCCATCAGAATCTCAACAAACTCATCAGGAAGCTCTTTCTTCCTCAAGTAAAAGAATATCAAAACCACTTAATTTCCCTTTTGCAGTCCTACTTGGATCTAAATCTGCATTTGACATTTCATGGTACACCCGGTTCCAACAGATGTAGGCTCTGTGGCCTTGCAGTTAGGTACTGTGTTAAGTGATACCTAATTTTAGGAGATGCCATATGGCTTTCCCTGTATTTTCCTATGTAGTTTATGAAAGGTAAGTATGCTGTTTCATTGCAGAGACCTATCACTTCCTGAAGTCATGGGAAAGCTCATCCTTTCCCAAGGATCCAGTGCTCCTTGGACCACCCTCCATCACCATACTACATAAAGCCCTTCCTATGTGCTAGTTACAGATATATTAAAAAGAAAACACAGGGATTAATTAATGTCAGGACACTGATTGGAGTCTGAGAATGTGAGTTTCAGGATGATGATGTAGCAGACATTTTTCTATCTTTCCTATTAGAAGATGCCATTTGATTTTAATGACTAGTAATCTCCAATTTTTAAGTTACTGTTCATTTCAGTGTAAAAGACCTTTCTTCTGTTATCTGACCATCTGGGATCCTTTTATAAGAAAAACATCATTCCAGTATTAGAAGGAATATTTCAGCTTGCCATATTTAATCAGGACATACTGAAGCAAGATGCAAAGCAGTATCAGATGAAAGCTAAACTCCTCTGTTAGATGCTAAGTGAATACAACATTCCTGTCTAAAGAGAGTCAAAGAGTTTAAGAAATTACTGGCTTAGTGCTATGCAGAAAATAGTCACAAGCAGTCATTTAATAATAATCATGACATAGTTAAATATAATAATAAAATACATGCAGATTAATATATGTTGATTATGATACATGTTAAGACACCTTAGGGGTTAAGGTATACGTTTAAGAGAGTGTCAGGTTTGTCTCCATGTCTCTCCCATTAAGGATTAGATCACATTGCACAAGGCTAAAGGTAATCTCCTTGTTATCATTTTCATTATGAAATTTTTGGTGCTGCTCTGTCAGGCTCTAACCATGTGTTTCCTAAACAGAGTCCATCTGACCAGTTGTCAGCTGTTCTGCTTGCTGCGGTGCATCAGTCACTCAGAGCATGTTCCCTCCTCACCTGACAGCACTGTTTATCCAGCTGTTCCCAGAGTGGGAATCTACAGAAGGCACTTAAGGAAGAGACAGAGGAGGCTGTTCCCCGGAAAGCAGCGCTCTTTGAGATGAACACAAGGAGGTTTTTGGCTGATGCCTTACCACATTCTGCTGAGTCAAGTCAGCATTAAGTGAATACAAATTCTCCCTTGGGAGTCCTAATTACAGCTGAGGATCTGAGGAAGTTATGGAAGGAAACAGGAGGCCTGGAGTGCTTTCTTATCCTCTTCGTTTGAATACCAAGGAAAAACACAAGGAGAGGCCCATGACCCGCAGCACCCAAGAGCTGCAATTGCAGGCCATACCCAGCTTCACCTGCAGGACTCCTCTTGGAGAACAATTTTAAGGATAACACATTAATCAATAGCTAGTCCCTATACAGCTCTCTGTAGTGGGCATTACTACAGGATTTGCCAGCATCGTTGCTGCATTTTTTGTAAATACTGCTGCTGGTGCTTAGTGTCCATTCCTCCTTGCTTAAATTGAGGTACATGGCATCTGATTGTATTTTTAGTGAATTTAGTATTTTGTAACAATTTATATCATTATGAGAGTTCTTCAGTGCAACTTGTTGAGAGTAATCACTCTGTAGTTGCAGTGACACAGCCAAAATAAATCTATCACTCAAAACTTAACAGTAGGCAATATTGTCCTAAGTCAGCTGTGCCAGTGGAAGGAGGGATGGGTAGAAGTGCGGGCCACTGGCATACAGCCTGCAAAGCTGCTCATGAAAAGGCAAATAAAGGCAACAACATAAGTGAAAACGTGCTTTGGGGAGAAAGTCCAGCAGAAGAACTCTTTTCAGCAAAGTGCTGGCTAAAAACAGCCTTGAAAGGAAACTGCCTTCTAATGTTTTATTTCTATTTGGTTAGAGAAGCCGTAAACCAAAGGTTTATGGAAACTTCTGATTTGCATTTGACAGCCAACAACTTCAAGAGCGGATCAGGGCACAGAGGGGTTTAGGTCAGCCCCTGCCTGATGCGCCCTGCCTGGCCGTGCTCCAGCGCTCCCTGGGACATCCTCGGTCACTCCTGTGAGCAGCCTGGGGAAAGCACCCTGGCTCAGCATGCTACTCAGCAGAACAAAGAGGCGAGATCAGTTTGTAAGAGCTATACCATCAGCCGGTAATTAAGGATCATCAATTAGGAAGAACCTTGAGGCAGGATGAAGACCTATGTCTGGGAACAAAAGATTGGGCTCTAAGTCAGTGTCAGTAGGTCGAGAACTCTTGAGCTGGGTTTTGTTTGGGTTTGGTTTCTTGAGTTTTGGGGGGAGGGGGGGTGTTTTGTTTTGGGGTAGGTTTTTGGTGTGTGTGTGTGTTTTGGTTTGTTTTCTCTCTCATTTTAAACATCCTTTCTTTATATTCCTAAGTGGTTTAGAACGAAGTGCTCCAAAATAGTGAAGCACAGCTAAAGAGAATTTCAAAATACTTAAGCTAGTAATCATCCTCAGAATTTTGAGTACGAATTTTTGATACACAGTGTTACAAAACAGTAACAAAGCTACCTGTAGCGGGACATCAGGGAGACCTCCCAGAATAAAAAAGACCAGCGTCTTGAATCCATTGAAGAGAAAGTCCAACAGTGTGTAGGCTTCATTTTCTGGCACATGCTACCTTGCTTTCAGCCATTTTTTACACTTCCTTTTTGTCCATCCACTCTCAGATGTAACTAATCTCCCCTGGGTGATTCCAGCATTGCTGCAGAAACTGTCCTGCTGCACATTCCATAATAAAAAATACGCCATAACAGGTTATATTTAACAAGGAAAAGAGGAATAGAAAGTGGTACATCTGCACAATGCATATAATATAGCATTGACTTGGAATTTCCTGACTTCAGCACTCCCTCCAAAGTAATAATGCATTAATAAAATTACACTTAGCTTTCTGCTTTTAAAAGGAAAATACTTGAAAACAAAAGTCTCTTCATCTTCCAAGTTCTTCTGGCTCTGTGTGTGAGATAGTGGAAATAACACAGGACTGTGTAACCACAGCAAACAAGTGGGGTGAGAATTCTGTAGCAGCTTGGTTGGCCCGAAGCAGAGTGGTAGTGAAGGAACAGCCTGGATTTTGGATTTAATAGGTGGATTGCCACCCTTCCTATCCCCATTCATTTCTATGGATGGAAATAAAATTAGTCTGTTATAGGCAGAACTATGGTGACCTATAATTAAAGATGTCTGACATTTCCATTATAAGAGGCAGGGTTTAGTTGGCTATAATTTCAACTGTTGATTGGTTTGAATTTTAACTGGTTAGGCAGGACCTTCCTTTTCTGGATATCTCCTGCAATCTGACTTCTTTTTTGAGAGAGGGTAAGGAGTTCATCAGTATCTATAAAGCAATTGAGCAAAAATAAAATATTTTGACCATATAGAGAAGCTCTAAATGCCTTGCTTAAAATTGGTAAAGAAGTCGTGCTCTTCTGCTTTCTGTGGAAAATTTCAGCTGATATACAGACAGTAGAAATTTGTTCAAATTTAGCACACGGATATGCAAAAAAAATCCATCTGCCCTGAGCATGCTCCAAAGCAGGGACAGAATTAACTTACTGAGGAGCACTTGGTTGATCCACCAGTAAAAATGCTGAAAGACAGCAGAAGTATGTACATATCTAATCTCCCAGCACTTTTAACTTTTGTGAGGCTTAGTTAGTGGAATGTATAAAGTTATTTTTCTTCCCTGTTTTACCAGTAAAATTCCTTGGTATAGACAAAAATTTGAAGTAAAGATTTTATTCTTTATCTTTTAAATTAACTTTGTCTTTAGAATCACTGTGAAACAAAATACATGACCCTCTGACTCACTGGCTTCTTCCTAGGTGTTTTGCTGGAAGGCATTACCGAATGCTTGTTGGGTACTGACATTTTTAACCATGTTAATAAAAATGTTGATGATGTGTTAAGATGACATAATTTTGGGGTCTTGGTTAGTGGAGATCAATCAACATTATCTGTATATAGCACTACATCTTAGCTCCATTCCTTGTGAAAGGAAAAACCAGAGTTTTAATATCCAGCCCATTGTTACAAAACAGGGACATTTTTGATGTGCCATAGTCAAAGGCTCTTGTCCTCAATGCTCTACCAAAGTAAATTCCTTTCTACTCTTCACTATATATCCTCCCCTATAAGTTTTTTTATGTCATCAATAACATTTTATAAGAAATAAAAAGGTGCGGAGCCTGCATTACTACTGGTTAAAAACCAGCCTTGCTGTTGTTTACAGAAGCAGCACCAATCTTTTGTTGTCATGATAAGAGAGAAAATGTGTTTGCTTTCCTTTGCAGGTTACTCAGTATGTCAATAATTTAAGATACTGGGGTTTGACACTTCACTGTTTTACTGTGGAAGTATTTGGAGATAATTTCACAAACCAGCAGGTCTTAAGACGTATTGCTCTTGGTTTAGAACCAGCTCTTAGGGCTGGGTGTACTGTACACTGAACACCAGAGGCCTGACTGATGGGCTAACGCCATCACTGCCAAGACTTTCCAAGATCCTGGTGGATATTGGGTCAGGCCCTAGGTTATCTGTCTTCTTCCATTTAACTGCAGGCTTAGAGCAAGCCGGAGCAGCTTTTCCTGTGGTGAGCTTAAGTGTGGGATCAGTGCAAACACATGCATTCTTGTGCCTTCGTTTTACCCAGAATATGTGGTGGGAGTATGTATGCAACTTAGTCATGACTGCTGCAAGCTGTGAGTGTGACCAGGAACACTGCAGAGCTTCAAAAACCTGTTGAAGACTATGTTAAGGTTAATGACTTTGGATATGCAACTGATTTACAGCGTGCTGAAAACATCCCTCCTATATAAGATATAGAAGAACAAACAATGTGAACTGGGATTTTTTTGATGTGCAAGTTTAACACATTTCTGCATCTTAAAGTCATCTGTTTTGGGGATTGGGTTTTTTTTTTCAAAATAAAGATACAGTATTGATTTTCAGCAATTAAAAAAATCACAATGTGTATGGTGCTTACAAGTTCTAGAAGCTAAGTCAAGGCTTTGTCTACTGCTTATGTGGTATCTACCTACTGCACGTCCTATTATTTAGCTTGAGGGGAAAAAATGTGCTGGCATTATTTTTTTCCATCTGCTCCGTAACCTCTTATACCAAGCTTCTGAAAACTCAAGCAGACTGAACAGGTCACAGTCAAAACAGTAAGATTGCTTTTCATGTATTCTTTTAATCAGAACTTTTAATTAAAGATTTTAGTTTGTTTGCTAATTAGAAAACAGGTCCACAATGTGGTGTCTATCTTCTTCCATTTGAATCAATAAACAGAGAAGTCATGAGAAAGGGACCTCTTCCCTCCAGGGAGTCTTTTCTTGTTAATGTTGACTCAGGTTTTTAGTGCTTATTCTTGTCTCCTTTCCTCTACTGCCTACTTCCCAGTCTTTTCTCTTTCAGTTCCCCCTTGTTTCCCAGTGTGAGATCAGTTGCCTTACAGATGGCACGTATGCATTTGTCTTTCACATTTAACTGCTGTGTCGTGAGTGCACTGCACTTTTCAGCCTGCATTGCAAAAGTAAGCTCTTTAACCAGACTGAATGGTGCTTTTTAAGCCCATCAAATTTTAAAACGTGAGTTTCATTGAAGGTGAAACAAGAGAAATACTTCACCTATAAATAATGGATATGTACTTTTAAGTAACTTGTGAGACCTGTTTGGATTTATCCTGAAGGTTTGCCTGAAAATCACAGTGCTGGCTGAGAAATGAGTACTTCATGTACTTGCAACTTGATTAAAGAGAGATAAGTTACAAAATGGTCTCACACTTTTGGTTTGCTCTGTGGTTTGGATGGCATAGTTAGATTTTATAACTTCTCTTTTATGGTTAGCTGAGTCCAGTTCCTGCAAAGACTTAACATGTATATTTAATTTTATTTTGGTTAACTCCCTGTGTTAAGACTTTTTAGATTTGGAACCCTGATTAGTTTCTTCCTTGCTGAAAAGACCACTGTAAATTTCAGTAGGGAAACAGAAAAGTCCCCTAACAATTTTTAAGGAAGCTTTTAAAACAATGATTTGAGGATGTGCTATTTAAAGTAAATTGCATCAGGTGCTGGGTTATTATAAAATAAAAAATGTCTGAATAACAGTGACCTGCATTTTGTATGTTCAGGCTTGCTACTGCACACTAGGAAATTCAGAAACTATTTGTAAGGAAGCAAATAATCAGAAATTCAAGTGTAACCAAATGCTGTGGGGTTTGAGGGCTGCAATTCCCACTCATCTAACCATGAGTGCAGGATATATTGGGTCCCTGCAGATCCTAGACACACCTTGCTTGTGCTCTGTGTTGCTCCTGTGTGTGTCAGCTCTGAAGGGCTTTGCCCGTGATGTGGAAATAAAGGTCAGTGAAAACAAATACCATAAAAGGACACCGTAGAATATTTCAAATTTTAGAGACGTTATCTATCTCCAAATCCCCTCACCAGACCTACATTAAAATAATGATCACAACCCAAATATAGAACATTTGAACTGTCCTTTTCCAGGCCAGATGTGCTGTGTTATGTAATGCCACTTTAGGGTGATTGCTGGAGCTTGGAGTGAAAGGAAAATGAACATGTTGTAGATATTGTTCCAAAGAGCAAATGTCATAAAAATGTTATAAAACTCAAGGCCTTAGGCTACAAATTTTAGCAAATGCGAGTTCTACACAGAGCCTTGCCTGTATAAAGGCTGAACTCTCCAGCAAGGTACAGTCCAGCCCCAGAGGTTGTGATGAGAGCCCAAATACACATCCCTACACCAGCACGCTTTAGTCAGATACAAAAGCATTGTAGCTCTTAAAAGCTTGTTCCTCCAGGCATGGCATATTTCTAAGTTAAATGCATCACAGAAGAAATTTTCTCCATATGCTTTTTAAAACCCTATTAAATAGAAGCCATCCAAGCCAGTAGTTTTTGATATGTATGTGCAACAGGCTTCCCAGAAATTCTTTGTTAAGGGAGCATCAATGTTTTCCACTGTTTGCAGGGAGGAAGTCTGTTGAGTTCAGACCTCTGTAATCAATCCACATTGCAGAGTCACAAATAGAGAATCAAAGGACAATTGCTGTCCTTTTTTTGCACTGCAGATGCATTAATCAGACTCCATTTCCTTCACTGCTTCAGATTGAATTCTCAGGGCTATGTGCCAACCTCATGCCTCCATTGGTTACGTAGCTGTTCCCTCTGTCACTGCAGCCAGGGCTGGGACAGCACACTCGCCACTTGAAGCATTTCATGGTTGTGATCCCAAGCAGAAGACCAGCATCTACACAGGGCATTGGAGAGTCAGATATACCAAGGGAAGGACTTGAAACATCTACATGAAGTGTCTGAACACATATAGGGAGCATACCACAGGGATCACCAAGCTCAGTCAAGTCAGGGAGCATTTCTTCTCTTTCAAATCAGTTTCACTGTGAACAAAATTCACCTCTTTTTCAGGCATTCTGTAGCAAGAACAAAAATAAGAACCAAATTCTACCTGGCCTCTCTGCATGGAGGTGAGAGGTGTTGAGGACAGAGGGTGCTGTGCTTCAGTTATGCCTAGGGCACAACCTGCACAGGAACTCACTGTCCCCAACGAGAAACGTGACCTTTAGTGACTCACTTTTTCTCGGAGGGGATGGCAGAGCAGTTACACTCTGCAAGAGCAGCAGGAGAGCCTACATCTGAGCTCTGCTTCTAGAAGGGGTAAGCCTTGGGATATTTATATTTTAGGCACCCTTTACCTCCACCTTGTAGACTTATGATGCAAGAGAGGATGAACAGTCTTTCCGAGGGCTATTTAAGAGAAACCTGCTCCCTTTGGGAGAGGGACTCAGCAGTAAATGGACAGCATTTATAGGCTATTAAAGTACCGCCGTGGCTTCAGACTCTTTGTAAGGCTGACTTAGGGGTAGGAGTAGGTAAGTAGTTTGGGCACAGCAGATAGCAGTAATCTGCCAGCTCTTTTGCCATATGTTTCATCCCTGGACCCAGCTGACTGGGCCTGTCTGCACCCAGTCCGAGATCTCTGGCTTGGCTCTGGGAAGGCTGGTGTTCCTGCACACGTCTCAAGTGTTGTTCAGAAAAACAAGTGGGGGTTTTCAAACCCATTTAGTTCTGCAAATGTGTTTCATTCCTATGGTATTTCTAGATCTGTGCCCCTTTTCCTTTAGCCTCAATAACATCAGTAAGAGAGATTTAAAAAGAGCAATCATATCTCCTCTTTGGCTTTATTTAGCAGATTTGTTTAGTCACATAAGGTAGTTTACTCATAACACAAACCGCTTAACCTTCTAGCCTTCCTCTGCACCTGTCCCAGTTTGACTTTGTCTTTTCCAAATGTGAGTGACCCAGTATTCAAAAGATATCAGGAGAGGTGTCACCAGTGCCTTGGACAAGAGCCTGAATTCTTCCTGTGCTCTACCAACACTTTTTTGTATCCTGTGATAATGTTTTGCATTCTATGATCATGTTTGTAATTTCTCAGGTCTGCAATGACTGGTAGGCTGTGGTTATCCTGTGATTATCTCCCTCCTCTGCTGTTTCCATTTCATTCTTGTTGTTAGTTGAAGCTCTTGATCTCACGCTTTCTACTTTTAAGTTTCAGCTCATTTCTACTACCTCACTCCCCCTTTCTGACCCTTTCTGAAAAGAATATCAAATATTGATGATGCCATCTTATCATCATTATTATCTATTCATTTTCTTCAAGGTGCTGGTATTTTATGTGAAATAATTGTGTGAAACTCTGAGAAGGAGAATCAGGCCTCACTCTTTTTTGAGCTGCATCAATTCAGAGAATCTTAGACAGCGTGTGCCTGACTGCTGCATCAGGGCTGGTCACCTGTGGAAAGTGAGTGTTGTAGTAGCTGGCAACACACAGTCTGCAGCTCACAGGGAATCAGGGAATCAGTAGGGGGTTTATGCAATTGATTAAGTGATATTGTACACAGTCATCAAAAATGGAACTCCATGATATACACAAGGATGTGCTTTGTTCTAATCTTTGCCTGCATAATATCAGAGGAATATCTATTTTTAGATAAAATAAATGTAAATGGATATAACCAAGCCTGCCAAAGTTATCAGACTTCCCAATTGCTGGATGTAAGATGAGAGATTGTAATTTCCCAGTCCAGTTCCCAATAAAATGGTTTAGAAACTCACAGGTGGAGGATTTGCTGCTTTAGGGGGGCAGTACAGCAGGATTCTGGGTGGTCATGCAGCAGAAACAGCAGTGATCCACGTGTCCCACAAAGGTAGGTTTGAAGTGGCAGAGATTTTATAGTAGCTGAAATATAAATAAAGGAGAAAGGCAAATGTCTGAGGATGAGTCAGCCAAGGGGTGAATGCATTTACTCATAAGTGGGCTGTTTTGTAGATCACACTGAGACTTAGAAACCAAAAGACAAAGCTGTGGAGTCTGTGCTTGAACTTTTTAGAAACCTTTGATTAATTGCTAGAGGATGACACCTAAAATATCCCCACTCCTTTTCTTCTTTTTTGTATTCAGCTTCCATTTCTTTCGCTTTATCTTCTCCTGCCTTTTCCTTTTTCTCTTTTTTTCCCTCCTCTAATTAAATATAAATAAAAAGGACTGCATGTTCTGTGCTGTCACTTATGATATATAACTCCTCACCGGCAATCCCAGATCCAGATTCAGTAGTGATTTCAACTGACAGTTTGTAATTATATAACGATAGGTTTATAGGTTTCAACTGCATATCTGCATTTGTTGTCTTCTGGGTAGTTTTTGTAAACTTAACCATGTGCAAATCAGAACTTTTTTATGTATCTACATGTATAAATATTTCTGCTTTTATATCTGGTCAGATTAGTGATTTTTAAGTCACCTCTAGTTCTTAAAGCCATGCTGGTATAGCAATACCAGCCAGGGAAGTGATAGTTTGGGGCTTTTTTTCCTTTCGGACTGAAGATAATGAGTTTAATGTGCAGTGAAACGAGAAGAATCTCCATGAAGACTTAACAAAAATTCATGGGTTTTAATGGGAGAGCTCTTTTTCCTCTGGGTAAAGCTGTGCAGGTAAGATTACTCTTTTGCTTTCTTTCTTCACACACATACACCCCTTCCAACCGCCTGTAAACCGCTTCTAAACGAGACAAGGCTGCCAGCATGGCTGCAGCAGCAGTGTCAGCCAACTTCCTGCTGGAGTCAGAGACGACACTTCTCTGGTGCAGCGCTGCCGTGGCTTGGACTTTCGGCGTGAGCCGGATCCTTCCACCGCCGCTCAGGCTGGGAGGGGTGGGCCAGCCGTGGATGAGAGAAGGAGTGGCCGGAGCTGGTCCTCCATGCCTGGGGAACCTGGGCTACCTCCGGCAGCAATCCCAGCTCTGGCAGGAACCGGCCCTTGGCGGCCGAGGGGCCGATGTGTTTCCCCGCGCCCTGCCAGCTCCAGGCAGACAGAGCAGCCATAAGAACAGCTGCGGAGCAGGAAGCGGACCCAGAAAGAGCTGAAAACCGATGCTGAGCAGCAGCGGTCGGGACGGAGGATGCCTGATGCAGCTCTGCTCCCCTGATGTTGTGTCAGATTCCCAGCGGGACCGTCCACGCCCCACGACGGCAGCGTATGGCCCTCCTGCAAGGGGGCACCTCTGTGCTAAATGTCAGGAAGCAAAACTGAATGCAGTCACCTAGGCTCGAACAGGTGAAAAACCTCTGGGCGCCTCACGGCATTAAAACCCCCCTCAAACCAATTGTATAATTTTCACAACATAAAATGCAATGACCTGAAGGTGAAATTGCCTTCTTCTTTAGCCTTGCAGCGAGCTGGCTTTCTGAGGAGAGGCCTTTCTTTTATTATCATTCTTCAGTGAGATAGCTTGCATTTCTTTATGGAGATGATCTGCATTGCCTCCCCAGAAAACCTGAAATGGTGCCCCCCAATTCTGCCTGGAAAGCTGTGCCACAAGGTGACCTCAGCTCCAGGTACATTTTCCATAGTAAAGGACGCTGTGAAACAGGAAAATCTTTTCCATCCTGGGCCCTATTCACATCTAACTTGGCAATCCCACTTCATATTAGCAGAAGTACTAAAGACTGGGAAAAGTTAGTTTATGCTACTCAGCTACAAAGCTCACTGCAGCCTTCCTATTTGGTCTGTATTTACTCCCTTTTAGTATCAGTACTGCTCACTGGGAATTTGTTATGAAGTAAAAACCTTAAATGCAAACTACTTCCCAGGCCAGTTAGAAATATTTAAACACTTCAGGCAGTCAGTCCGTGATTCAGAGATTTATTTATAAAACTGTTGATTTTGGGACACCAAACCATTGCATTTAAACTGCAGAAGTGAGTCATATTTGTGGGAGGTAATTACTACCAGAAAGTACAACTAACTTTTGTAGGTTTCTCTATAAAATGTCCACTTATAATCTGCAACTACTAAAAATAACATGCTTTGTTGAATTTCAGCAAAGTTATCTTTACAGAATTATGTGGCTTTATACATATATTCTGTTTTCCTGACATATAATAAAATACATGACTCACATGCCTGAGAATTTATTTGGATGTTTTATGTGGACTGTCCTGACCAGGTAACTTGCTCAGTTTATACTCTTTTCATGAAAACCAGAAACTTTGTGGTAATTACTAGAGAAAAGCGATTCAACACTGGAACAATGATTGTAGCTAGCGCTTACAAACAGTGTTTGTTCATCAGAAGGGTCTCTGATTTCTTGTGTCATCCAAACCCACAATAATCTATTCAATCTGTTCTCTGTGGTTAATATATCTTGGGAGCTGAGGGAGTTCCAGATGTCCAACACCTGCAGAAGCTACTTGCAGAGCCGGAGGGAACTTTCCTCATTATCCCTCAGTCATGACTGAGGAATTCAAGTTTATTTAACTTGTGGTCACTTAGCAGCACTCCCTACCAGCAGATGAGTCAGATGCTATGCCACCTATCCCAAGAGAATACTCTACAACTGGGTTCAGAAAAATAATGTCATCCATCCTGGCACACTAGGCTTTGAACAGTTTTTCCCATGTCAATCAGGGACAACTTAAGGTGCACCATAAACCCAAGTGACCTGTCATTGCTAGCAAACCAGGAATGACTGCAAGCAGACCGAAAATGGAATTGCTATCCAGAATTTAAACCACAGCACTCTGAATACCTCCTTCCCCCTCCAAAATGGGCAGTTACAGAAGAGGCCTTCCTTTAAAAACTGCAATTACCTGTGTGTGATTTGCCAGCACTCAGGTAGTCTCTGCTACATTTCCCAGAATCTTGTGTCCAGATCACTGTCAGAAAGTCTTTCCCCTGTTCTTCCTGCTCCTCCAAAGTGAATCCAGCTCCCGCTAACTACCTGGTCTCCTTGATGTGATGGGGATGAGATGGAGAGGTTAGGACTTGCACTTGCTTTTCCATGGCTTTTTGAGGAAGAGAACTAAATGACATTATCCTTATTGTCCTTAACTATGTGTCTTTGAACAGCTCCACCCTATCGTCCTATTCTACCCGTGGTTCTTGGACAAATAAGCACTTAATTTATTTTTCCTGTTGGTTTTGGGTGATTTTTTGGTTTCATTTGGTTTCGGTTTTGGGTTGGGTTTTTTTTTGTTTGTGTTTTTTGCTTTTTGTTTTGTTTTGGTTTGTTTTTTTTGTGTTTTTTTGTTGTTGTTGTTGTTTGTTTCTGTTTTAATTTATTTATTCATTCATTTTTCTTCTTTCTCCTTCCTGTGATCAGGTTTTAATTACCAGTTGGCTCTGGGTAAATGTGCTGCGCTTGGCCATGGCAGTGGGGCTGGCTGACAGAGGATTTGTCCACATTAAGGTTGCTCTCCATGCCTCTGGGATGCCACCCTGATGTACCAGCCCAGGAAGAGAGCTGAGTGAGTGTCAGCCCTTGCTTTGAGACACCACACATGGCAGGATGACAGCTGGTGGTCAGGGAGGATCAGGACTGTCGTCAGCATTGAAGTGGACTTGGGTACACTTTTACATCAAGTAACAAATTGCATCTTTGAGGTGTTGTATCAGTGCTACTTACTACAGCAAGGGTGGAAAGTCAAACTGCCTTTTCCCTTGAATTCATTCTGCAGGAATGTAGGAATTATGATTTCAATCTGATTAATGGCCCACTCACTTAAGAGTCTTCAACCAAATAGCAGGAGTCCTGAAAGCTTCAGAGAAAGAGACAAAACCTGGTAATAAATTTTTTTACAGATGCTTTTTAGGCAAAATTCTTCCTAATACCAAAATTATTTTTGCATGAAAGGTTCATGAAAGGTGATCACAGATCTCTTCTTCCGATGGTTTCTGCGGTGGAAGGAAACAGTTGTGTCCCAAACAAAATGCAGTGATGGGCTTGAAATTGGAAAAACCATTTCTCAATATAGCTATATATTATGTCTATTATTTAACAGGATGGTCAGTGTCAAAATGGGGTAAAGATAAAGCTAAACAAATACTTTTTTTTCTGTTTTCAGAGACATTTTAGAGTTTTAAATGTTCATATTAGATGGAGACTTAACCAGATGGTCCTTACTATTCTTAGGGATTCAGTGGTCATGGGTAATAAAGTTAAACACACTTGCATCAAAATTAATCAATTTTTATACATAACTTAATTTCATAATCTCAAATCAGATAATTTTTGTCAATATTTTTTAATCTTCCTGATTTGAGAAGCACATTGTATATGTTGAGGAGAGGGTCTCTGTTAATTCTTCAGCACTCCCTCAAGCCTTTCAGAAACCCTCCGAATGGCTGTGGGTGTTTAGGAAAGTTGGTGATCATCACTGAGCGTTGGCCTGTATTGTGAGCTGAATGCTCTGAGGTAGATTCTGTATTTGTTAAAGTGGGTCTACTTTTGTGACTCAGTTTTTCCTGCACCAGTGAAAGAGCAGCGTATTCTGCTTCACTTATGCATTTAGATCTGACCAGCAATTACCTGGAGCTGAGTTCATGTATTTGCAAAATACTGTTCTCCCTGCATTGGATCCTGAATGGTGTTTGCCTCAAGAGCTGTGTCCAGGTCTCATCTTCTGTAATGCTTCTGTACCCTATTGTTATTTTTTGCTGTTGCTTTGCAGGAGGTAGAAATGCAAGGTAAGAGAATCATATTAAAATTGTTTGTACCTCTTGAGACTGATGCGCATTCCATCAAAATACATTTTTGTATTATATTTGCTCAGTCTTCTTCATGATATAACAAATAAACCAGGGATGGAAACGCTGTTGAGACTGTGCTGCTACACCTTGATCAGTAGGAGAGAGGCCAAATATGGCTTCTGGGTGATGACTGCTAAAATACCAGCCTCAGGTTCCACCAATCTAGCCCAGTGGAAATCCTGCTGCCTCTGTTTCTTTAGACAGAAGAGGCAAATAAAAAGTGTGGTGATTCTGAGAGGACTCAACTAGCAGCAATGAGGACTTGGCTAGAGGGTTGATAGGGCTTGCCAATAAAATGGTGCCCCAGCCCTGGCACTCGCAGCAGGGAGGACAGGGGTGGCATGGGGCTGGACCTGCCCAGCCCAGCGACTTCTTGCACTGACAGTTCCTGTGCTTCACACAGGCAGTGGTAAAGGGCTTTTCCTGCTTCCCAGCTCACCCAGCCCTATAACATGGCACCTTTCTCTTGTGCCTTCCTCTAGTTGAGAACAATTGCTCTGCATTAGGGTGAACACCCTCCTGGGCTTTGATTCTGTGGTGCTTTCTCTGGGCTTACCTCCTCCACAGTCCCACTGTATTTGGGCATAGTTAGTTGGTGCAGCCTCTACTGCAAATAGAAACTCCCTTATGGTATGCCTCCTTTTCTAACAAGAAATAACTTGCCAGAGCACTGAGTGACCAAGCCCAGACCTTGCATCAGGAGGGATTTGCTACGTGCCTTCTTGCTTCTCTGCCTTTCCGACTTTAGTGAGGACTCTCTACCTTGTAGCTTCTGCCAAGAAACTTTTGCCTTGATAATGGGAAGCATAAGAAAGATTGCCTGCAGAGAGACAGACAGACAGACAGAATGATAACTGCATTTTGGTACAGAGGCTGGGCTCTGCAGTCTCTTGTTTAAATATTTGTAAGAGGAGTCAGCAGCATTTTCAAGCTGGTCACTTCCAAGGGACCTAGAAGTGTAGTGAGAATTGCAGGGGTAAAGGCTGGTCATAGATTACTCATAAAAAGAAAGAAAATTTAGTAGAATAATTTAAATACTAGCTGACAAATTTTTTTTGCCAAGTTTTAGTTCAGCAGAGTTGAAATGGCCAAGTTTTCAATGCCAACAATTGAGGTTTGTAAAGGAAATACCAAACCAACCTTGGCAGAAAAAGAGGCGGACGTTAAATTACAGAGCAAAGACTGCATTGGCTCTGTAGGTGGAGAAATAAACAAGTTACGAAAAAGAAAATCAGTTGGAGTTTTTCATTTTGATTCCCGTGCCTAAGCAGAAAAGTGTAAGATTTACCAGCAATGGATGAGCTGAAGCCGATGCTCAGAAGCTGTATGGAATTGCTGGTGAGGGGAGCAGGGAAGGGGACCAGTACAGGGAAGTGCTGCAGAAATGCTCAGAAACTGTTGGTCAGTCTTATCATGTAATGACTTCAAAAGAGCTCAAACCACAAATTCTTGGCTGTGCTTAATTTAAGAAGTGCCCAAAAGACACATTCTTTAATGTAGACAATATTTTTTCTTAGATACAGTGTTCACAATATACACTTGTCATTGGACATCTGTGTAGTTTTTCCTGTATAATGTCTAAGAGCATTCCCCTGAATTCCTGCAGCAGCAGCAGGCCAGCTAAATTCACCGTGAGCTCTCTTCCATCCAAGAGGCATTCCACTGAAGTTGAAGAAACTATTTGCTGTGTGTGGACTGCCAAGTCACACAGGAGCAAGGACAGCAAACTCTTCCCATGAAATATTATTTCAGTCATTTCAGTTTTATAAAGGACAGAGGAAAACATTACCCATTGCAAGGGTAGATGTCTACTCCAGAAGGCTGAATTTATTTCATCCAGAAGTGACAGTGGTGCCTGAAAAACCACTTCTCAGAATTAGAAGGTTGATTTTGAAGTGCAGCTTGCCAAGCTCAGATTTCCAAACCCAGTAATGGATGGACGTCAGAGAGGTCGCAGTACAGAAATGCCAAAGCATAGGTGCTGGCTCTTGTACAGGACCAACCTAGAGATAGCTTGGTTAAGTAAATCCTATGCCCCTTACAGATGGGATGTATGTGTAGTTAGTGGCAGAGACTGGCAGTCAGTGGCCATAATTTCCACACTTTCTTCAGATTACCTATGAACGATCACCCTACTGTTTTTAACTTGCTAGCTCAATGCTTTCCTGTTTAATTAAGCGGATGTCATGCTACAGCAGAGTATTTCTGGAGTGTCTGCTGTAAATTATTCACACTTGGAAAAAACCCAGCACCAGCTAATACTTGGGTACTCAATCACATACAGCAGTCACCTATACATTCCTTTTGTAATGGTTGTAGTCATTTGCAATAAACTGCTGCAATTTTCCTTACTCTGTGCTATGTTTCTCTGTTCTTTCTCAGTTGTCCATTTCTGCAAAATTGTGTTTAATAAATTTTAAGTAAATATGGGAGTGTTTTATCTTGTGCAAATATGTAAATCTTGTGATGCATAGGAATACATAGACTATTTCTGCTCTTAGAATCGTAGAATAGTTAGGGTTGGAAAGGACCTTAAGATCATCTACTTCCAACATCCCTGCCATGGGCAGGGACACCTCACACTAAAATCTTCCTTAATCGATGCACGAACTTAGTAGTTTTAACCTACCAAATAAAATTAGAGATAAGTTTTACTGATTAAATGATCTGTAGCAGCAGGAATTCATTATTTAGTTTTCCTTATATGCTTCTAGCTAGAGGTAAATAAGATATCATTGCAGTACCATTCACTTTGTTATAGCTCTGGCTGTGTCAGCATTTACATTACAAACCTCTTCTTCCAGGGGTTTATAACTCAGCCATAAAATGTGCTCCAGTCTGAAACTTGGCACACAAGGTCTGAGTCTGGCAATGAAGTTATTTTACAAAAAGTTAGAACAATGCATTAGCTGTTTGGCTGTATCCAAGTTATAAGTGTTTAGGATCTGAGCAACAGAGTGGGCCTACATAGAAAAGCCAGTGAAAACCTGCTCAACACATCGCTCTGGCCTTGCCCTTCTAGAGTCACCGTAAAATCCAAGTGTGTCAAAGCTTAAAATGTTTCATGAGGCTATGCACACTGAAAAGTTTGAGTCAAATGGTGACGTTTCAGCAGTGTTGTGCATTGCATTCCTACTGCTCCCGCTGCTTCTGCTGTGAGCAGAGCTCAGCTGAGATACCGAATGGCTTTTCATGGTTCACAATCAAACCCCAGACCTGCTGGGATGTTGACGAACGATCCCTGTTTCAGTTGCACTTGTACCTTCATTTCCCAGACTGCAAGCATTGCCTCTCAGAGCCTGACTCTTGCCTTCCCTTCCCTTCTCTTCTCTGCTGCCCTGCAGCGGGAGCCTGGACATCTCTTCAGGCACCACTTACAGCAGCCCGGGGCCATGCAGAGAGCTGGGCTGCCTTACACTCGGGGCTAGGAGGGGAAGGGCCCTTCAGCCACAGCCAGCCTTTGATTTCCTATCAATCAACCATATAGGAAAAGGTCCCATAAACAGCAGAGCTGTTAAAGTCATCGGGTTTCACATTCGGAGACTGAATTTGCCATGCCCTTCCCTTGGGACTGTTGAGAATTTATAATGTTACAGTCCCCGAGGCCAGGTGTCCTTCCTCAGCCACAGCCCTCCGCTGGCGATGGGGAAGCAGTTCCCCCACCAGGCAGTCACAAACCTCCTACTCCTCCTCCTCCCCAGTGGTTACCTACCCAAAGTCCCCATCCAGCGTTTTTAAGAGACCTTCTGGCGTTATCCCAGGGCTTTACCCTGCTAGTACTGGAACAGAGCTTGGGTAAGTGCACATCCTCGCATTTGCCACAAAATTGCCATTTCCAGAAACAATGTATTTAAAGGCAGATACTAATAGAAGAGCTGGCAAAGCACCTTACTAACGAAGCGCACCTACTCCCTGCTGTTGCTCTGTGCCACAACTCACATTTTCTCCCCCAGTTTCAGGAACGTGTTTTGGCTCTCTTTTCATTCCCAGCTGACCTGAGGAGCTGACTGAGCGCTGGCCAGTTTTTAGTGAACTAAGCAAGTTTGCCAGGTTTGGTATGCACTCACTAACTGGCAATTGTAAAAAACATTTAGAGCGTATAACATACAATAATATATAGGTTCTGAGTGATTCTGTTATTAACCATTAAAGAACACACTTTATTTAAATAAAAATAGAAAGGCTGATGAGCTTTTATCTAAGATCCATCTTTAAAACATAGACATGAAATGTGGTTTTCAAAGATTAACTCACTTTCATCTTATGATATTTCCTTTTGGGAAGCCTCAAGCCTTTGGGTTCTCCATTTCTGCACTGCAGATGGTGGAAGATCATGATATTGATTGCATGTGTTTAAAAATAAGACATTTGCTCCTGTATCTTTGATCCAAGTAATATAAGACTATACTTAGGGAAAGGAAAAACAAAGCATGAATGTGGTTTTGAGCACTTACATGCAAAAGCATAATACTAATAATGCTATCATCTTAAAGTATAACTCAAATAGACACCTAGTATTCTATAAAAATCAATTTAAAGAAAAACAGACACTGTGTTCTGACTTGTTTAAGCCAAAGTTTGCGTTGGATGTACATTCAGGGCATATTTTGCTTGTATTGTTCAGGTATTTATGTCATTTGGAAGGAGATTATTTCCAGTTTCCAGCAATGTAACTGATCTTCCAAACTCACTGACAATCTTTATCACAGAAAGAGAATCCCAGCAATTAGGTAAGTCACTGACACAACCAATTCAATTAAATATTCGGACCCAATTTTAAAATTTATGTTAACTGAGAGTCACGATGTTTTGCTGTCTTTGGGAAACATCAAGGAATGGGAAGGGAATAGATATTAATATTATAATATGCAAGCCATTATAACAAGGATTTTGGGATGAAAACAGGCATATCATGTGATTCAGTTTTTTTAAAATTGAGCCAAACCTGTACACTGCAAACTTACAGAACTCAGTAGAGTTACAGTCGTGTACAACCTTCCTCCTAAATTCAGGATGAGACTTTGTTTCAGTAGGTTTTTTCTGGCCAGGAAAGGCATATACATTTTGCGAGCATAGTAGAGGCACACATTAAGCAAGTATGTTTATCCTTATGTTGGAAAAGCAGGACAGTTTTTTTTGTAGTGGTACCTTTGTAAAAAAAGCACAGATAACTAAAGTGCCTATTGTCACCAACTTCAGTTCCTGAAGGAATAAGATAGCAGAAGCATCCTTTCTTTCAGAAAGCATCCTGATTTCAGACAGCATCATAGCTGTCTGAAAAGTAACATTAGAAGAAATGTTGAACCTGTGAGTCTAAATAAGAAAACACTTTCATGGTAGTGAAACCAAATCACTTAGAAATCTTATGAAATATTAGTTCTGATAAATTGTTAGACTGAGTCTGAAATTGGAAGAGGCAACTCCTTTGCTGTGATGTTATTTGTTTGTGGTAATGGAGACAAGATGTTTTTCTCGATGCTGAAATGACTGGCAAAATTTGAAGAAGGAAAATATAGGTCTCAAGTGACAAATTGTATGAAAAGATCTCATCAGCTGTCTTTGAATGTATCAGCGCAGGAAGTAGTCTGACATTTTGAAGACAATATTTCTTTTTCTACCCTGAGGTTTTCCTCTTGCTGGACTTAGTGGTCATGTCAATCTGAGCTGGAACAAGCGAGCTGAGGGACAGATTTTTCTGCCTTTCCACCAAGCAGCTGCAGTAGGGGCCCAGATTTTCCTCCCTGTCCTACTAGCAGTGCAACAGCTTCAGCCCAAAGAATCAGTATCATCAGGAGAAATAAAACCTTGTGGCTTTTGTGGCCTAATAAATCCTTGGTTTTATCCAGACACCCAAAGGAAAGCCATATGGGTTATGGTGGTTGCAATTTGCATATGCCATCAAGTGAGCAAAGCCATCAGCTGAGATCAGCTTTTGATTGCTACCAGTCTGCAACATGTGAAAGGTTCTCTCTTTCCTTAACAGTTCCTGAGCTGTTCAGTTCCTATACTTTGTCTCTGCCTCTATTTAGGGGAGGTGTATGCAAACTAATTTATCTTGCAGAGGTTAGCTCTCTCCTTAACATCTGCAGGCTCACATTAACACCTTGAAAATCATGTTGAGTAACCGCTGAGTGTCTCCACCAGGATCAAAAGCTATCACAATTCAATAACACACTTTCATCCATCACAAACATATGATCTCACATTTACTTTCTGGTCCATGATTTCTGAGAGGTTTATTCGTCACAGAAGTGCTATTTGAACCATGGTTTGAACTGACAGAAAGACAACACTGGTTTGCAATTTGTTATATGCAACAAAACCAAACATGGGTTAGAGAAGGGAAAAGAGCTTCTAATTATTATCTTCAAAGTTGAGAAACAGTTTTTATTTTAAAGGCAATCTCAGCTAAAGTTTGCCCTGTGGCAATTTTAGATTAAATAAACTTGAGCAGACACTTTGTGGTATGAATCATGCAAATCATTGACATGTTCTTTGAAAAAGTTTGGGTCATCATCTACCAAAAAGATAACATCATCATCACATTCAGTCATCTCCAGACAAGAGTGAATTAAGCTGAGTTTGAATGCAAATCCCTTGTGAAGGATAGTGTTCATATTCCCAGGAACCAGGTCTGGTGGTGTGGTCTTCCTCTATGCCTCTTTCTCACAACTCCAAGCTCACAATGACTGTATATTCACATTTCCACCACGAAGGTGTCCACATAACTGCATACTGAGTGGCCACCAGCCCATAAGTCACTTAAGAATACAGAAACTAGCAAATTGGACTCATCCCCTTCAGCTCCTGGTCCTGTCCCTAATGTGTTTAAGAGACACATTAGAGACTCATGGAGAAAGGGGCAGCTACAGAATGAGTCTTCCCAGTGTCCTCATATTTTATAACAATAAATATTTTAAGGAATTTTACAATGGGAAGTTCAATCTGGAGCACTGGGCTCATCACCCATAGATGGACATAGCCCCTATGACTGATTGTTTGATGGCTTGACTTCGCGAATATGTCACAAAACTTTTTTGCACTCAGCCTATACTTCAGGCTATATTCCTGTGCCAGTAAATTTCAGAGATTAGTTATGAACTGTAAAAAAAAAGGACTTATTTTTTGTTGTTATAAACTTACTGTTGGATAAGCCCATTGGCAGCTCCCAAATCTGTTGTGACAAGTAGCATCTAATTGTCCCTTTTTCACTTTTTCCACAAACCATTCATAATTTCATAGATTTCCATTACAGTCCTATAAAAGAAGAATTTTCTCATTTCTGAAATTGAAAGTCCTAGCCACTCCAGGCTCCCTATAGAAATGCTTTTCCAGACCTCTGATCTTCATCATAAACCTTTTATTCTTTCCAATTCCACTGTGTACCATCTGAAATGAGATTTCAGATATGTGGCATTTAAGAAGCAGGAGCACTGAGGACAGTGGCACACTCATTTCTGGTCAGCTTGCTCTTTCTCTCCTAACAACCCTTCCAGATTGCTTGTCTATTCGGCTGTTGCAGAACATTATGCTGGTGTGTTTGAACTTGGCTGTCTCAGAAACATCCAATGTTTTGAGAGACATGGGCCTGTTTTTTCTAGGCAGGGGAGAGTTTTCTGTTTATAGAAGCCTTAAACTTACAATGATTGCTGATTTCAACCAAAAAGCATGAGGCTAGTATATGGCTGCAGATAGAGCTCTCCACTGTTATATTGGCTTCTTGCTAGTGTAGTCATAGGTGCATGGGAGAGCAGGATACCAAGGATGTGGAGGAACAGTCCATTTAAATTTTTTGTTTCGGTTTGCACTGTAAAGCAAGTGTGTTCTTACTTGCTTTAACAAGTAAACGTGTTTTCTGGGAGAAGTGGCTTCAGATTACAATGAGAATTTGATCCTATGAAAACATTTTATTAATTTTGTTTGTTCAGAGAAAGGTGGTAGAGCCCATATTCTTGACCAAATCAGCCTACCGGTAACCAAATTTAACCCTTCACCCCAGTAAAAAAGAAAGGGTAATGTAAATATTGCTTAGTCTCATTTTCCATATTCCCAGTGTTATTATTTCAGTGTCACATGTGCCCTTCATATATATTTAAAGCTGAGAGGAGCCCTTTGACTCTGCCCTTTTTGTTATTTCAATGTCCAGGAATGAAATACACTGTTTATGTGACTCCAGGCTTTGCACTTGTTCATATGCTGTGTATACTGCTCATAAGCTGGGTTTATAAAATGGAATTACCTCAGCCACCTAGTTTTCAAGCCCCAGGTCCAGATGTTGACACAAATCCTTCAGTTTCAGGCTCATTTCTTTTTTTTAATGTTATTGAAAGTTTTTATTTTGGTTTTGCAATTTTTATTTTCTTGTTACTTAGAAAAATTGAAGAATCTCAGTGTCCAGCCTTCTTTTTCACTGAGACTTTAAAACTCTCTTAAAGGCCACAATTTCTCCTTTCCTAATTTATTTATTTATTTATCTAAGAAGTTGTCTCTCATCCTTATAGCAGAAGACAGATAGAACTCTCTTAGTTAAGATACCAGCCAGATTCTGCCCTAATATGAGAAATGCCGTACATTTGAAGTGGGACCTGCAAGCACCTGTATTGCCTAGATGAACAAACAGAAAAGCCTAGTGGAAGTAACTCTTACTGTATAAAATGCTTTATATTTACAATACCCAAATTTCACAATGTCCCAGAATTCCCTTCCTACACACATACACTCCCCCAATAAAGAAATGTTATCCTTGTTTTGTATTAAAACAATTATACTATGCCATTTGCTCTTAGCTTGAGACAAATAAGAAATCAGAATCTGCCATTGCACAAGACCATCTAAGGCTTTCTCTTCTCTCTTCTTTTATCATTATATAGGAATAAACTATTATTCTTCTCTTTCTTATCACTTGTTTTTATTCAAATAACATTTTATTTTGTTTTATTTTTCTCCCAATAAAAGAGTTGAACTCATTGATTTTTTTTTTCTCCATTTGTGAAATAAACCCAGACTACCTTGGAGGAAAGTTTCAATAAAGCGAGTGATTTCAAGGTAGGAGGTCATGCTAGTAGGAGGTCTTGAGCTAGTCTCTGTATATATGAACCTGCCTGGGAGCTGGGGGAGGGAAACAGCCCGCAAGGCAGAGTATTTTGGAGAAGGCAGTAAAAGGTCAGTCTATGTGCACATGGCTGTGTTTGCCACAGGTGCAACATCTTTGTATATCATTGCATTTATGCTCCCAGCTTTGGCCTCAACACCTGATATGTGCTGTTAGCAGGCTGTGGGATTAACAGACTCCAGGAGTAGATAAAGCCAGTAAAGAGTCAGTAGAGATACTTTGAGCAGGGGGCAAGTGGGAGCAAAACATGAATGCTTGTGCAGAATCATGGCAATAGTCATGGAAGGAAGAAATTTAAGGTAAATCTTTTTTATTTACTTCCTTTCTCTTGCTCTTAACAACATGCATGAAATGGCAAAGAGTGAGACTTCAGCAGAGTGATGCTCAAACCACAGAATCATTAGGTAAGCATCAGATGAATAGCCTATTTCAGGCGGGTGGGACTGCCCAAGAGGAAAATAGAGATTTATACTAAGTAAATGAGAAATCTGGCAACCTTTATGAATTTGGAAACATTAAAGGTTCCCCAGTAAATGATGGGGTCATTTGTGAGACATGTGCTTCCAGCTTGCAGGAATGATCAGTGAAAGAAACAGTTCTAAACCATAGGTAAATGCCTCTATACTAGTGATAGTCACTAAACAGTCCTGGGGGAAAAAAATGGACATAAGGGTAGAAGAGATATGGGACGCCAGACAAAGCTGTTTGTCTTCTCCTGCACTATCAGAGAAAACATCAGTTCTGGTTGTGGGTGCAGCCAGGTGAATGGGGTACTTCTGAGCACCAGGATTAGGTGGAGAAAAGCCACAAAGAGCTGGGTCATACCACAGACCCATTCTGCAGCCAACAAGGAGATGCAGCTGGCTGCTGAGGCACATAAAGCTTTGGCTTTATGTCATCTAAAGCCAGATCAGCAGGGTGACCCACTGCTGCTGCTGAAGTGAATTGCTGAGTGAGGCTGAGTGAATTGCTGGTCAGTATCAAAACTATCCTCCTGGGAGGAAGCCCCTGGGGGACTGCAGCCTCCAGGAGCCCAAGATGCGGCTGAACCTAGGAATAATCTCCCCTGCTCGGCTCCACAGGGTGCAACAGTGACTGCCAAACTGCAGACCATTTGGTTTTGTGAGACAGTGACAAAGGACAGGCAGGTCTGCAAAAACAGGCATCATTTATCCTGTAACTCCAGTGCAGCTTGGGTCTGCCTGTGGCTGGGATAAAACCAACAGGTAACCAAAGCATCTGCACTTGCAGAAAGCAGCTAAAGAGAATATTGAAAAGAATTACTAATGGCTGAGGAAATGCTACCTAATAGGGTAGGGAATAGCATGGACCACTTGCGGGTGCACAGGAACGGGTGCTGGCTTTCTGAGACAGATGAGCCATTCAGCCACCTACCAGTGCCAAACGCAGCTCCTGGCATGTAAGACTTGGCAGAAGTGCCCCTGGGCATCAGGCCAGGCAGAGAGGTGCTGCAGCAAGAACTGACCTGCACCAGCAACTCCCAGACATCGCGGGAGTATCGCAGATGGAGCAGCATGGCAGAGGGAGCAGGGAGGAGTGTGTGCCTGCACTCCACAACCTCAGAACAAAGGTCAGAAGGAGAATATCAGGACAAAATTAGTCCAGTGCTAATCGTCTACATCTGACATCTGTCAGTTTCTGAAGAGGGTTGATTGACAAGCCCTGACCAAAAGAAGAAATCTGGCCATTTGTGCAGACAGGCAGCTGTCTCTCCTCACTCTGAAAAGCCCAGGAACAGGTATGGGGAGACCTTGGAGGCCTACTCAGTGAACCCCCAGCCTTGGTCCCTATGGGACAGCCAGACCTCCAACCTGCTGCTTCAGGAGGACAACAGTGAATAAGGCAGAGCAAAATTCAGCAGCCCTGGGCATTTGCTAGCAGTAAACTGAAAAATAGAGCAAGACTGAGAGAAAATTTTCTCTGCTCTGTTTTCTTTAGGTCCATTAGCTCAGCTTTGAGGTTTTGAGTATCACTAGTATCCCAGAGAAGTCCTGATGAAACATGTAATTACACCAAGCAACTACATGAATTTTCTTTAATACCACTGTGTTAAATGTAATAAGGTACTGCCCTTGAAACAACATCCAAATTCTGCATTTCTCTGAGGAAAAGAAATAGTATTTAACACAATGACACTGTGCTGTAATGTCTAGGCATCTAAGAAAGCACAGAAGAGTTCTGGGTGCTACAGAGCAGAAGGGATACTGTCAAAAAACCTACCCTATAAAAGAAAAGCAACTACTACAACTACTTACTGCAGGATGGACATGCAGGCAAGCCACTGAGTATCTCTGCCACCCAGACTAGGATGCTCAGCTGATGTACATCAATCAGTGCAGAACTGACTTGTCCTATTTTAAAGAAAGGAACTACATGGCCGTATTAAATTGTTACTTCTCTTTCTCAAAAATGGGCTACATGCAGGGCATTCAAGCAAGAACTGAGATCATGAAATGCAAGGTACATTTTCTTAGACAGTGGTTGTAACGTAGCAAAATTCTAGTGATTCTGCACCCTGAGGATCTGAGAACAAGACCTCTTCCCCTGGGTACCTACAAAACAAGTGAAAGGCAGGAATGATAATAAAGAGCCAGGAGCAAAACTGCACAGACAAGAAGAGATGTCTACTTGGAAATGCTGTGCTCTTGCAGCAACCCTCCCAGGGACTAAACACCAGCTCAGTAAGAGACTGATGAGCAGGAAAATCAAGACCCTGAGGTAAGATGACAGATAGGCTGGCAGCAGCCACAAACGTGATGGTACTGGAATAGATCAGCAGCTCACAACAATAAATGGAGCCAAGGGTGAAGCCGCTACCAGGACGGTGACTGAGTGGAAGACCAAACGTCAGGCAAAGGGCAACAGTGGGATCTGTAGCAAGACACTGGGCATAGCTGGTACTCAGGGCAGCAGCGGGGGTAAAACTGGATCAGAAGAAAGCAGCTGGCAAGCACACAGGAGAACAAGGAATGCATACGAAGATCTCAGGAATTAACTGATTTGACACAGGAGTGCTGGGGAAATGAGTGTCCCAGGAAGCTGGAGGAGCAAGAGAGCACCAGCAAGCAGGACTCAAGCAGCCAAAGAGGCTTGTAAAACCTCATCAGTAGTAATAACAAAAACAAGATGTGGAAAACTGGACTGAAGAGAAGCACGCTTGAAAGACAATAAAGCTCAAGGTAGTGCTAGAAGGTAGCAGTAAAAGTCAGAGCCCAGTTCAGGTTATGTCGAGGTGACCACATGCTCAGCAATAGCTGCCAACATAGCGACAATAAACAATTAAGAGAAGAGATTAATGATCTTCACTGGTCTTGGAAGGAGCATACGTGGCTACAGTGAGGTGCTTGAAGGGGGCATCAGGAACTGCATCTGTGTTTGCTTGGCTTTGAATGGCTGCTGCGGCTCAGGTTTTACAAGTGTAGAGCCCTTTCATGTTGTTGTCCAGCACCCAGAACATGAAACACTTGAGGTGAAATCCTGCCCCCACTGAAGTTAATGGGAATTTTGCCTTGAGTCTGGTTTCTCTCTGCTCACACTATCTGGTATAAGGAAAGACAGATCCCACCTCAAAAGAGAGGAAGGGGTGGGGAAAAAAGGAGGCTAAAGAAAAGCATAAGTGCTACTTTGGTGGTGAGCGTGTGCTGGGGGTAATGGGACAGGGCTGGTGTCCCTTACTGATAGGGACTGAGGCAGGCCCAGGACTTGCTGAACTGAATAGACAGGGAGCAGGACTGAGAGGGCTGGAAAATCCTCATCAGGAAGGAAAGGAGATAAAGGGAGGGACTGGCAGGAGAACCAGAGAGCAGATTCAATTAAAAGCTGCACCAAAGAGCTCCCAAATGACAAGGGTGGATCACCCCCTTAGGGCAGGCGCAGACCACCAAAAAGGCACCTCAGCAGCACCAGCAAAGACACAGCAGAGCTGGGAAAAGCATGGGGACAAGTTT
This sequence comes from Coracopsis vasa, assembly GCA_026283785.1. NCBI lineage: Eukaryota > Metazoa > Chordata > Aves > Psittaciformes > Psittacidae > Coracopsis > Coracopsis vasa. The sequence continues at coordinate 64,843 of JANHGB010025441.1, read as the reverse complement.
TCCGCAGGGCCTCACCAGTGTCGTTGTTTTCCTGCTGCATTGGCAGCGCAAAGCGCGCTCCCGGTGTACTGCTGGTATGGGCAGCTTCAGGGCTTTGAAAAATGAGAAACGGGAAAGTTTGTTGCTTTATGGTCTGAAGAAATGGGAAAGTTTGTTTCTTCTTCTTCCCACCATGGGAAGGAAGGCAACAACATTACCATCAGGTCTCTGTGTGTTTCAGCAGGAGACCTGAATCCTACGGGTTAGTAAAAAGCAAGCGGCATAAGCACAGAGGCAGGAAGATCACATGCAAAAGGTAGTTCGGTATTTGAAAGTTGTGTAAGACTCTGCTAGAGAAAAAGTAGCAGCTGCATGCATCCGAGCTGTGCCAATTGCTTTGACTCCAGCAAGTAGTTTTCATTATATCTTCGGAAGACAGACCATGGAAGACACAATAAAAGACCTTGCAGAAGAGGTCCCTTCCTTTAGCTGAAAGCTACAATTGTGATACATACAATTCCTGATTGTCACAGTGCTGCAAAAGCTACAAAAAACATCAGAGAGAAAGGAAATTCCCACAGTAGAGCTGCCAGTGACAAACGACAGCAGTGCTGAGAAAGGTAGAAAAAGAGCCAGAGCAAGAGAAGTCTGTGGGCAGACCTGCTTAGCGCCTTTTTTTTTTTTCCCATTGGCTGGAATGCGTTCTTATGGGAAATGCCCACTTGACTATATTGACATTTCCCTTTTTCTTTTCCTTCAAGAATGCATGTCTGAAGCCAGTTGCTTGCCTAGAAGTCTGTTGTTGCTTTCCGGCCAGAATGGACATGAATTTCCCAGGAGGCTATGATGGCAGAGTCCAGCATCTTTGCCCCACAGGACCTGGCAGCAGTGCCAGGGTCCCCACCCCACCACCAGCACTGGGACAAAGGGCTGGGCCACCACAAGCTTTTGGCAGAGGGAGTGGGCAGGCACTGAGGAAGCAGAAACCTTTCAGTTTTCACTCTCCTTGTCCATGTGGAAAGTAATTTCTGGGAAAAAGACTGTGGTTTCTATGTTTTTGCCTCCTGGATGTAAGGGGGATCACCCTCAGTGCAGATGCAGCTCCCACACCTCATGGCTGCTGGGCTATTCCATGTCTAGTGGATAGCCTGAACCCTGCCTGTCTCCACACAGCCTCAGCTCATCCCTCTGCACCACTGCACAAGAGTTGTTCCTAGCCCGTCGGGCTGTTGTGAGGCCTAATTACCAAGTGTTTATGGAGAACCTCATTCATTAGAGGAGCTTGAGCTATGTAAGTGCATATTATCATTTAGGATACTTCAAGATGAAAGGCACTTAAGTGCTTGACAAACTGAGAAAGCAAATGTATACAGGAATCAAGCCATTTGCGTCTGAAATGAAGCATCTGGGCTGAGACAAAACAACTGTTTCAGGCAGCAGTGCAAGGTGAGAACAGCAAACCCGCAAGGTTCAGCTAAATGTCCCAAAGCAGCAGCAGTGCTGATGCCTGGGGGGCTGGCTGGGCTGGGGGCTGCCAGAGGGACCCTGGCACTAGGGTTGATGTCCCTGCGTGGGAGTCCAAACCAAGGAGCAGAACGGCTCCAGCTAGGACCTGCTGGGCTCCTGGGCCTCCGATGGAGCTTGTATGTCTTGAAAGCTACGGTCAGTGGGTTTGCAGCTGTGAATTTTCCCTCATGGCTCTTTACCTGTGAGAAGAGGAGAAGGAGGGAGAACACGGATGGGAGAGGTTGTGTGCCACGTGTCTGCACCGTAGTAGGTCACCTAGGTGGGGCAGTGCAAGTGCAGGGCAGGAAAGTTTCATTAAGCCACCCTTTTTATGGCTCTTTGCATACATAACTTTGAGCTGAAATAAATACCAGTGAATGATTTAAGTCTCCTGCAACAGGCCCTGTAGCCTTTCAGAGGTATTAGCAGTGTGCCTCCAATAAGGAGTTCTCTGTTTTTCCGTGATAAATCCATGCTACACCATGCCTCCCACGTACATCCAAGTACTCAATTTCTGCAGCAAGTGCAGATAGCAATGAAGAGTCCTGGGAGGAAACCAGAAATAGACTACTGAGTACTACAGACCATTTGAAGCACATACTATAGTGAGAATGAAGCTCTTCAAAGCATCTTCATGAGCTATGTCCTTGTTTTTGCTTTGGCCATGCTAGGAGTCTTGAAAAGCATGTATTCAACAGCATTTTTGCCATGCTCCTAAACCTCATAGGATTAGTACGTATTACTAAGTTTTGTTGGGATTTTTTTGGTTCTGTTTCTTAAGCTGTGCACAACACCCTCATATTGAAGCACTGAGTGAAAAATACACTGGTCTATATTTTGGAGAATCATTAGGAAAAAAGAAAAGCTGGAGGAAGATTTCTTAGGTACTTTCTAAGTTGCTGAGCCCTAAGTATGAGTACAGTACACAAAGTTTGGACCAAAGGGCTCTACTCATCTGACTTCTGTATTGTTTCTTTAGATATGGGACAAACTGTTCCATAATGGCCACCTAATAATCATGAGGGTCTTTATTTCCCAAATGTCAGCACTTCAATTTATGCTTTAATTCTGAGGTCGTCCATTTTTCTCTCAAACAAGGACTGCACTCTCAGAGCAGATCTTATCATTTGCACTGTCCACCTGTGCACCACTGCTCATTTTTTGCATCCTCTTCTCTCCTCTCCCCTTGTATCGACCCCGTTATCTGCGTCAATTACCGTAACTTTTAAGAACATGTATGGTGAAATCCAAATACCTTCATTGGTCATTTTAGCCAAGCTATAATGTATTTTGGCCGAGTCTCTATTTTACTTTTTTGACTAAACTTTTTATCTCACAAGAGCAGATGTAAGTTATCAAAAACATTTGACGGGTTCTAAACCAATTCTTCTTGGTTTGGCAATTATAAATAACCAAATCCTTCTGACGACACTGTGTAAGTCAGTAGAGCTTCATGACCTTGGAAAGGATCAGGAGGGTTTTCCTCTTTTAACAAACCCCAACCTGCTCCAGTGCCGTGTGGCATAACCTGTCTGCATCTGGGGCTGCGGAGGAGGAGATTGTAGGGATCACACCCCACCATGGGAGGCAACTGAGGGTTTCCTCCCAGCTCCTGCCATGCACCAAAGGGCTTTGGCCTTTGGCTGTTGTGTCCCCCACTTTTATCATCCCTGTGGCATCCTTTGTTGCCCCTGGCATGCTCTCACCACCCACTGCTGTTATCTTCCTCTGTAGATGAGCGCAAAGGGGCTCTGCTACTGCTTTGTGCATGCAGGGGCTGGGGCCGTTAGTTATCTACTGTGCCATACATGAGCAAGACAGAAGTTATCAGCAGGTCGCCTTGCAGCTCAACAGACTAACAGAACTTAAGCCTAAAACAATAGTTAACGTTTGCTGGCACCTGTAGTCTACTTATAGGCATCTGTCTTGAAAGGGACCCTCAACTGGGAGTCTGCAGAATCTTAAAACTTCCTGAGTCCTTGTACTGCTTGACATCTCCACTCTATGTGATTCTCAGGAGAGGCGTTTTGCTCTCTGCACAACTAGAAGTGAAACTGGTTTTGTTCATATTGCTGTATTTAGGACCAAAAGTGTTATCCCATTCTGATAAAGACACATTGAGCCATTCTGATACTGACAGGACAGTATAGGTAACAATAAGAAGTCAATAGTACTGAATACCACTTTTATGTGAATTTAAGGTTGCAGAAAAAGTAAATCAATACTAAGCTATGCTGTATAAACATAGCTTATTTTACAATGAAAGAGTGTAGAACAACACAAGGAGGAAGAGCATTGTCTAACTTGTGCAAGCATATGGATGTATCTTTTGTATTTTATTATTATTTTCTTATGAAAAATTTGTGATTTAGAAGATTTAGAATAAAAAGGACCCTGTGATGCAACCAGTACCTTCAGCTGCCTGGGGCAGAGCTGCAGCATCTCTCCCAGCAATGCCCTACACAGGCAGGAACTTCTTGTGAAGATTGATCTCCCTCCATCAGCACAGACATCAAGCTTAATTCAGCAGGATTCTCAGGAAAAGTTAGATTTCAGCAATGTAGGATTTCTTCCAGCTCCAGGTTGAGGCTTTTGAGAACTTCAGCATCATAGAGAACTGTTTCTGAATATGTGCAAGGTGGACACGGAGGAAACATGATGCCACCCTCAAATATGTAGACATCAGCAAGATGTCTGTGAACAAAGAAGAAAGTGAAGGAAGAAAGAATGAGAGGAAAAATCAGACAAATGGCAAATCCCAGGCAAGATAATAGGGCCAAGGCAAATTCACAATTAGTGCATGACACAGTATTGAACCCCTAAAACTCTATAAAGTCCTGAAAGTCTGAAAGTATACAGCTGAAGGCACAGGCTGAGTTAACTCTTGTTAGCACTGCTGAAGCTGGAAGGCATCTAATTCAACCTCTAAATGTTGACTGTTCTGAACAGGGATATGAGAAACACACTTTATCTAACACAGTGCTTGATCTGGTGTGCCAGATTCTAAAGAACAGCTGCTGCAAGCGTGTTTCCCAAGAGTTGATTAAACATTACAAGGAAATTTCCAGAGTCAGAATTTACATTGTGGAGAGGTAACTTTAAGAATGAAGTTTAACAGAATGTCTCTGTACCAGCTGCTTGTGGAAACAGTTGCTCCAATGCAGAAAGTATTTCTTAATAATACACTGTGCTGTTGCGTAAGAACAGGAGAGGGATATTAAGTAGGCAGAAAGTCAAAATGAAGCAGTCTTTCTTTACCCAACTTCACAGATACACAGGAGGGAAACAAGCATCAAAAGTTGCTAATGAGTGAATGAAATGTTAATAGTTTTTCCTTAGTGGTAATGAAAGAAATGTTATTCTATGCTTGTTATAGGGGTAGGAATAAGGATGAAGAAGGGAGGTGGTGAATATAAAACCCATTTCACATCCCTTGGAAAACCAAAGAAACCCAGAAGTGGCAATGGATCTAGGTTTGCTAGAGAGTGCAGGGAGGTGTCATATCATGGTGAAGGGAGGGATGGAGAAGGGCTTTCATGCAGCTGTGGCCTCTAAGGCTCCCCCTCTTTGCCACGACCAAGACTAATAAGACAAATTGATGCAGAATTTGGTGAAAGTTGCATCCTTTTTGTATTTCCTTCAATCCACCTTCATTTGCTTTACTTTAAATGGATTTAAATGTGTATATCTTGCATGTCAAGAGGCTGAAAAATGGTACAAGCCAAAGCAGCATGTAAATCATAGCAATTAATTTTCTTTTTGTCAGGTGAGATCAAGAAGTAAAGATGAGTCAAATTTAATTTAATGGTGTCTAAGCCATGCTGCTATCATACAGCCATGGTCTAATCCTGCCCAGTGTTTCTCCAATCAGTTCTCTTTGGCACAAACACTCCTTCAGCACCTTTTCTCAGCATGACCAAGGCTGATAGGTCTTAAAAGTAACAGAAAGGGACACTTTTTGTATAGAAAATAATTCTTTAACCTGTAATGCAGAATCTGCTCCAGTGTATTGCATTGGAAAACCTGTGAAAATACTCAGTGAAAACAGGAGCTAGAAAACAGCCTCCCTTTAACCTGCAAGAGAACTTTTTCTAATAGATTAACAAGAGTTTCCCTTTCTACCACGGGGCAAGAGCTTGTCAATTATAAAGCAGCTCCAGGAAAGCAGACCTTCCTGCCTTACACACTCAGATCTGGGGGGAAAACAGAGAGGGATGGAAAAGACATTTGTCAGGTTGTGCTTAAGGGCAGGCCATTTTCTGTACCACAGCTTCCTTCTGTGCTGCAAGCATGCAAAGGGTTCAACCAAAGCAGAGAAGAGTCAGAGGCTCCTGACAGTAGGAGAGGCTTCCGGCAAGGCTCTTCCCCTCCTGGGAAGATAGACTTTTCCGGGGGCACTCTGCAGGCAGGGCAAGCCGCGCCTGCTTGCTGGAATGTGGTTGATGCTGTGTTTCCAATTGAGATGGCTCCACCTTCCACCTGCCATGTACCCGCAATGCACTGAGGGCCTGCTCCCACCACCACCAAGCCCTCCAGAAGGAGCCCACCACCATGGGCCACACACAGGAGGTGGAAGTGCTTTATCAGCTGCTCCTGAGGCAGGCAGCCAATTTTAGTTGTTGGGAATCCATCAGCAGAGCCCCCTTTGCAGTATATGGGGAACAGGTACAAAGGAAAGGGTTTGCAAAGCCCAGTTTGCAGTTCAGTGGGTTCATCCTTGGTTTGAGGATGAGAAAATGTGTGGAGTTTTCTGTGCAGCCAGGAGAAGCTCAGTTGTACCAGGTGGAAAACCACACTGTGGGGTTTCCCAACTTCTCTTACAATTTACACAGTGAATAAAGCCATTATGGTGATGGAAAGGGTTATAGTCAGTATAAATCACTCCTTCAGGAAAACACTGGGCATTTTCCTACGTATTTGTGGGAAGAACTTCAGGGCCTGTGTTGAGGCCCTCATATATCAAGTCTATCCCTTCAGTTTTATGACAAAATGAAAAATCTCTTGGAGATTCTCTGCAGTTGAAGGGCGTTAGGAATATTTACCATGCAGAAGCTGCCCTTAGCATCGCAGGTGATTAGGTTTAAATGCTGCAAATCTTTCAAGATTAATAAAAAGCTTTACACTCTATTCTTTTCATGCCTGTTTTGGGTGTGAATAAGAAGTAAATTCATTAAAGTCAGTGAATTACAACCATTACGAGCATGGGTGGAAAATGGGCTCTCTGGATAGACTCCAAGGTTTCATCATACTGGTTTGCAGTCTCTTTTCTCACTATGATATGCTTTTTTTGTTATTTTATCAGGTCAGGCTGAAAGAGATTAAATCCTAGCCCTAATAACTGTTCAGTAGCTTAAGGTCTATAAAATACTTATGCACTCAACAGCTTGCTTCTGCATAATAACTTTCAAAGACTGATAATGTTCCATCTCTGAGGTTTTCAGCTGATGACGTTAACTTCTAATATGCACTTATTTACTGCCCCTAATGCTTTTCTCCTCTTTAGCTACCTCCAACCAGGCAAAGCCTGTGCTATTGACGTATTGCAAGGAGAGGTGCAAAGCATGATGAGGAAAGGGCTCAGGAGGGATGTGCAGCTGAAGGGAGCCTTTCTTGCTGCTGTCATTTGGGTCAGTAATAAGCCATTATCCTGGGAGTGGCTTAACCATAGGTGTGGAGTCTGCTCCCAGGAAGGCAGTGATCCACCTGCTGCAGGATACAGCTGCCAGCTCTGGCAAGGCTGGGAAAGAAAGCATGAGATTTTCATTTCCTCAACAAGCCTCCGGCCCCCACAGTCTCAGAGCCCCCCCTGGTCTCCTTTCACATTCGATAGTAACAAATCAGCACTGCATACAGATATAAAACATGGTCAGGAAAAGAAGAGAACCCCTAATTTGAGGGAAGCGAAGCAACAATGGGCTCAGCCAGCCGTTTGTGGTCTGCTTGGCAGGACCCAGATTGCTTTTCTTCCCTGGCTCCATGCAGTGATAGAAGAAGGGCTGCAGCACTTAAGGCCTTGGCACCGTCACCTCAGTTGGGATTTGGAGTTACTCCAGGAGGCCCAAGAAGCCTGCACCTCAGGCCAAAAACTGGAGCCTGGGAGTACACCGGGCTGTTCTGAAGGCTGGATGATTTAAGGTAGATAGAAGCAATTTGAAAATGCCTATTGCCTGGCTACTCCTTCAGACTGTGAAAGTGTTTGTGGATGGCTCCAAGGTTTCAGCTGCTGCAACAATGCTGTTACTTCTTTTTAGGTGCCTTGCTTTTCCCAGGAGCCATTTCTACCTGCAAAAAGCTCGAAGGAAAAAGTCAGTAAATTCAAAGGAAAATCTGCAGAGGCATTTGACCCTCTCACTTAAGAAGGAGCTTGAAAGCTCCTCACTCAGATAATTTCTTCTAAGAAATTGAGTGTATTGGTTATTTCCAAATTTCATGTTGGGATAATAACAATATCAATACAGGACAGGAATGTCTTTGACGCATTTCCAGGAACAAAGCATGTGAAGCTCAGTTATGCCCTTGGACTCACACTGTATCATCTATTGTTTGCCATAGTGGTTTCACAGTCATGACAGGGCTGTCTGGATTAGGTTCAAGCACGTGGCTACTAGCAAAACTGCTGTGTTTACAGTATTTGCTCATTCTGATTACTCAGTCTTGGGTTGTTTATTCCCAGAAAATTATGAATCATTATGGGGCACTCTGCATTCTCCATTCACTCTTACAGACTACTAGTTTTTTAAGAATAGGGGTATAGAGCAGCATCCTCCTGGTGGGTTCTAGGGCAAAACAAGAACACACTAACAGATGTATTTCTTCAGCAGCAAGTAAATTCACCTGTTTGAACAACATTTCCCCATACAAAATTCCCACTGCTGCTGTAATCTCCAAATAATCATCAGCATTTGGAAGACTATTGGAAAACCTTCAGGATTAAGGAAGTAATTATTTTGAATGTGGAACTGAAACTCTGAAAACTGCAGAATTCTGCTTGCAAATCACAGCTTCACAGTGTCTTGAATCCACACCTTTCCCATATATATGGGAAAAACAGTGCAGGTATCCCAAGATATTCCCTGCCTTATTCTAACACATGCTCAGGCTCAAATCTGATGTCTGCCATATAGATAGGTTGGTCTTAAATGAAATTCTTCAGAAAATATATCATGGAGAAATGTGTTGGTATTCCTGATGAAAAATGGAGGAGTTACAAGGACATTTTAAAACCACCCCATGCCCATGCATTGTTGGTGTTTGAAGATGGAAACAGGGAGGTAATGAAAGCACAACGGTGCAAAGGGAAGATGTGGGACATGGTGGGAACTATGGTATCAAGGCTGCAGTGCTGTCATGCTTACAGCGAGAACCTTGATGTCTGGATCTGCCTGCTTAGTCCACAGCATTTACCATTGGCTCTTCTGCCTCCAATCACCCATTCCAGGTAAATCCTGAATTGGCAGTGCTCTGAAAACATTACACTGGGGGTTTTAACTGTGAGATAAAAGTGATCTTCTTCAGATAGAAAATATGACATTGTACTAATGGAGTTGCCTAGAAGGGAAGGAGTTATACATGATGACTGGTAGCACTGACACTGTCAATGTGCAGAAATCCAGCTCTGGTACTAGGAGGAGGAGATCTATGTCTCAGCCCAAACGGCTCTGGCGGTATGTGTTATCTGAGATATTTTTGGTTAGTGAGTGAGAGTTCACTAAAGAGACTGCTAGTATCCTACTGAAAGCTCCATGTCCATCTTCTTCCGCTCATGGGCAGTGCTAAGCAAATCAGAAGCTTTTCTGGCCTGTTTTCAGTCCAAAATTTTTACAGTTCTGGGCAATTTCTAAACTCTCAGTTATGGTGCTGTAATTTTCTTGACATTCACTTTGAATGTGTGTGCATGAGAAAGAAATGGGAAGAGAACAGGGAATATTTCTTTTCTGGCAAAACTGCTATACCACTCCCCTTAAAAAAGTGAAAATACATTATGTTTATAAGTCATGGCTGTTGTAAATGTCCTATTTTATGTACCATGTAAAAAAAAAAATAAAAATCTTGATTTATATTATTTCAATGAAAAATTCCTACTAAATTCAAGGTGCAGCCTCATCCTATAAATGGGAAAATCTTTCATGGGTTTTGTGGATATATGAAAAGCAGTGCTCAGGATAACACTCTAACGCGTATTGTAAAAATAATAGTCTTTAGAGAATTGCTTCAGTAATTTCAGGATTAGCATTTGGACAAGCTGTGGATGTTCAGAAAATCCCTCTTTAGAACCACGAGACTGTGCGTTGGTGGGGAGTGTGCTCCACTCCTGCAGGGACAAGGCAAACATATGTTCATCCACAGCAGTGACTGTACCCACTTCATAGAGGTTTGCTTCAAGTGACTCTCATGACTCTCAGCCAATTGTGCTTTTCAAATCCTACCAGACCTTTCTACCAGCTTTAATTTCAGCCACAGCTTCTCTCAGGATTTCATAAAATATTTGGAGATCCAGCACACTTCAGCAGACAGCTCTTTTCAGGAGATCTGTGCAGTAATAACACTGCTGGACTCCAGAAAACCTTCCAGAAGAATGGCTACAGTGGAGGCTATCACCATCTCTGTTTGTGATCCTCATGGTCTAGAGACCCTTACCTGAAGCCCAAGGAAGGGATACATGCGCATCCACAAAAACTGATTATCTTGAACACAAGCCAGACACTTATTGCATTAATACGTGCCTGTAGCTGCAACTAAAGAGTGTAGCTCTGGTTCAAATAGTCCATGAAAGTAGGTAGAGGAGCTGAATTCCATTCTTACAAGGCAGATGAACACTGGTGGATACAAAAAGCTATGGGTCTCAGGGATGCCTCACAGTGCCATCCAAAAAAGCCATTTTAGGTGCCTCCAGTTCAGTCAATACTTTAAAACAAGTGGCTGGGACTAGGAAGAAGATGCAGAAGAAAGAGTTAGGTCTAGCCTGCTTGCAGGCTAGACAGTACGTGGGAAGATTAGGTCCTCAGAAAACCCTGGTACTTCTGAGGGAGTTACCTAGAACGAGGTAATAGAAAATAGCAGAAGTGCCACTGCTCTTAGGAGTTAGAGCTGGCTCAGAGCTTCATGTCACTAGTATCTGCCCAGGCATGGCCCAGAGGTGGGAGTCTTCTCCTGAGGCTCAGCACCCAGCTGGGTAGGGCTTGGCAATCAGTGGCTATGTTGACCCTATTTTTACCTGGTGTTTTAGTCATGGGAGGACCTCCCTGGAAGGAGAATTTTGCTTTTGGATGATGTCATTGCCTCAAGGGGTTCTGGCCATCATCTCATGCTTTGAGGTGTACCCCGCTGACTAACGTAGGGTGACAGGGAGTATCAGGACTAGAAGTGGGGTACACAGCATTAGAGTGGCCATAGTTCACTGTGGATTTATCCCTCAATCACAAGAAATCAGGGTCTTGGTTTGGGAAAGGTTGTTGGAAATGCTTTTCTCTCAAACCTGTCAGAAGTTAGTAGAAAGATTCCTTTAGCTATATGGGTTTGAACAACATGGGAATCTGGCCTTGTGGCAGTAAGAGATTGTTCCCTGCAGGATACATTCTGAAACTAATGCAATTTTCCTGCATGTTTGAATGAGACACTATTAATATGTATTGACTGCTCACTTAGCAATAATTGCATCTACTTCATTACTAATGACAGTAATGTTGCCATTTAGAAATTTTATTTAAAATTTGCAGCTGAGGGGGGATCCAAGTTTCAGTGCTGGATTCCTATTTAACAGAGCTTAGATCAGAACCTCTTTAATGGTCCTTTAAAGCGATAAAGAAAGTTGTATGCTCACAAATCATTAACATTCGAAAATCCCATCCAAGCTGCTTTAATGATTCATCCAGCAACTAAAAGAGCTAGAGTAAAGGTGAAACTCTTTTTCTAGTCTTGTGCATTGGCTTTGCTGCTTCACAGGACTCCATCTGAATTACAGGATCAAGAGCACTTCCTACTTTTCATGTCTACACAGCCTGTTGAAATCTTAAAACCAATCGGGGCTGAGACCTGGATGCACTCTTTCTGCTGGGGTTTCCAAAGAAATGAGAAGGTAAAAGAAAACTTGGTCTCAGTGCTCTGGATGATAGATCATGAGTGTACTCAGGAGCATGAGTGCCTTGTCTAGATTAGTTGGCCAAGCCTCCGATTGCTCTTCAGGTTGGGTCTAGTCTTATAAATGAAAGATCAAACTACAAGTCTGGTGCTCGTCATGCTTCTCCAGAGCTACATGGTCAAGTGTGTCTTGCAAGTGTGATCACAAGAAGTAAAACACCTCAAACCCTGCCAGAATATTCTTTGGAAATTGAGATACCTTCTCTTGCCTGGTTCTTCTTTTGATGTGTTTTGCTACAGTGCTCATTGGCCAAAGTAGCAGGAAGGTGCTGCCCACTGTCTGCATGGCCCTTCCCACAAAAAGTGGCCTGTCCCACCACAGCTTTTGTGGCCCTCTATCCTTCAAACAGCATCTATGCTCCTGCTAATAATAGCCTTCCTGTAGCTGACAGAGCCTCGCAATGTGCTCTGAAATTTTAACTAACATTGCACACACCTATTAATCTCTTGACAAAGAAATTAATGGTGAACTGAAATCTTGTGCCTTAATAGGATAGGCCTTGCAAGGCTTAACTCAGCAAAAATACATTAAGAGGTCACTCAGGCAGGCATTGCCAGGGTAATGGGGACTTTCTAATAGGATTTCTTTCCCTCTTCAGAGTTTCCTTCAACACTGGAGTAAGCATTTTATTAGTCTTGCTGACTCACACCTTTAATTAGGAAAGAGCAATGTTTTCTGTTCTCTGAATACTATACTTAAATAAAATGTTATAAGTACTCAAATGTATTAAAATATTTAACAAAATATTCCATAATTTAATGTCATATATATTTCTTGGCAGCAGTGAACTCCATGAGCCTGAAGCTGTAATTGAACAATAAATTTAAACCATGATTTCAGCCCATGTATTATAGATGTGTTTGGGGTCTTTACCACGCTCCTTGCTGATACCATGCCATCAGAATTCCTGATCTTCAGACAAACTCTTTCTATGTATTTTTATAGACAAATTCTGGTATTGCAGCAGTAATGCCTGCAAAGTCGTATTTGACTGTAATTTTGAGGTCTTAACATGTGGAAATTGAATGAAGCTATGACGCCTTTTCCTTCAAAGCTGAAACATAGCCACTGAGTTTATTTTTCTGACCTGGGAGATTTTTGGGTAGGTTATTTTCCAGCTTTGTGCGAATACCTTAATAGTTTATTCACATACAGAGCTGGCCCTCTGCACATCTTGCTAGAACTTGATATTTAGAATATTTACCTTTCCAGTCCTTCAGAGATCTTTATCCACTGCTTATAGAGCCAGGTTTAATCATGACAGATGCTCTGTAAAGATTATTGAGAATACTATTCAGTATCTATTCAGGAAGCTAAAAAGAGGTTCCTTTTCCTCTAGCCTACTGTGTGTGAAGATTCAAATTCTGTTTCTAGGCTGGATCTCTAGCCAAGTTAATCCAAACTGCCTCCATTCAGTTCATGGAAAGTACCTCTAGCTCTGAGAAATGCATTTGCTATTTTGCAAACACGTATGCTTAAGTTTGGGTTCAATTGCTTGCCTCTGTTGTAGCAAAGCAATATTGCAATGGAACAAACACAGAGTCTGCTTTCACTTGCATTTTGGCTAGTGCTTCTCCTCAAAGCTTTGGAGGGCCTCAAGAGAAACTGCTCAGCAAAAGGTCATCTGTGCCGATGCCCTCCATGGCCCATGAAAACTGACCCAAAAACCAGTGCCAAGCTATGAAAGTTGCCATGTCCACGTTAAGGGGGAGAAAAAATAGTTACTGCTATTTCTTTCTGAGGGATTTGGGTGTGCTCTGCTCCAAAACCTGTCCCTTGAGGTTGACCATCTGTTGTTACTGAACCTGATCCAAACCCCCTGCTCCTGAGCACGACTGTCGAGAAACTTTTGGTATAACAGTCCTTGCAGTCTGGACACCCTCAAGTCTCCGATGACCCCACACTGTGGGGTGTCCAACAGATGAGTGGCGACAGCCTGTCCTGTTTGGATAGTGAGTAGTAGAATATCTGCCAGCACAGGCAGCTCCAGTGGCCGTACTGGTTCTGTGTTTGAGGCTGTGACTCACACAAGGCTTTTAGGAAGGTGCTGCTGTCAGGACAGCTGTTGGGGCATCTGTTCCCCCTGGAGCAGAGTGTTAAATGTTACCTCTCCTGTGCTTATGCAGTGTGAATTTTGCCTGGGAAAACAATGGATATTTGATGTCTCTCTGTTTTATGCTCCATAATTTAAGGGTGTTTTGGAGACTCCACTCCAATCAGTAAGTATTAGATAACTCTTGTGTTGGGCTGGCATGACTGAGCAAATTCCTTAGTTTGAAGTTAAAACTGGATCTGTATGACAACCTTTTGTTCCCAAGTGCATGAGCTCATTTTTGGTATTATAGAATTTCATCCTTTTCCTCTACTTTAGCCCTGAGGGCCATTTGCTTCTTTTTTGTATGGTATTCTGCTCTTCCTCTGTATTCATGATGTTCCTTAACATTAGGTCACCAGCTAATTTATCACCACAGTTCTAATGGTTTTGACAAGGTCATTATCAAAACATTAAGACTTTGGAGTCTCGCCTAGTAACCTCCTTCCAGCCACATACTTCTTGCAGGATTACTCATTGCCTCCTTTTCCTTTTACACTCCTATCTCTAAGCCAGCATCTTACTCACCTTTCACTTTCTCAATTCAACCCAGCTTTTCCAGTTTAAAGAAAGGATTTCCATATGACCTATAGCAAAATATTATACTGAAGTCCAGAGAGTTTGACTGGAACATATTCTTTATTAATTATTCTTTATTAAATTTAATGTCTTGTCAAAGGCAATCTGTCAGAAGCTATCTTAAAATCACTCCTGTTGTGTTTTATCACATTTTCCCTTCACTTTCATGTCTTTAATTATGATTTTCTTCAGAATCCATTTTAAACCTTGAATACTGCTGAAACAGACTAATGAGTCTAGACTTGATCTGAGCACTCTGTTTTCCTCCTGAAGCACCGGTCTTGCCATTTTTGTGCCAGATTTTTCAGAACACAGGGATGAGATCATCCTATTCCTCTGAACCAAATGCACTGAACTCCTTGAGTTTTGTTTCCACCTTGATTTCCAGCTCTTGCTCCCGTCGTCTGTCTTTTCCTCACATGATTAAGCTCATTGCTTTTGTGGGAAACTGAGGCAAAGTCCGTATCCATAGTGTCTCACTTCTATTTTCCTTTTGTTTTATACTGCTGAAGAACTTTTGCTCTCTTGCCTCAAGCTTTATGAGATCAATCTCCATTTTCCTTTGACACTACTAAGATTAGCTCTGTTCCTCTCTTTTTGTATATCATTTCTCTTTCCAATTTTTGTACAGATTTATTCTCTTTCTTATGGCTCTCCCTCTGGTCTAGCCTGGAATGGAAATTTGTCTTCTCACACTTTACCCTCTTTGGGACATAAATTTTTGATCCAATTTTTGACCTGCTTGTCCTGAAAGTATTTTCTTCACCTGCGTGCTCAGGACTCAGCCATAACATGCAGCCCAGGGAACTGCTGGAGCAGGTGGGATGCAGCTGCAGCAGGCAGCGGTGTGTGTCAGCTCTGCTGAGTATCCACGTTTCTCTGTTGGGGTTGCAAGCTGCAGGCTGGAGGATTGTGGGTGACAGCGGCAGAGCAAGGCAATTGCTGCAGGTGCCTGCTGAAGGAATCAGCCCTTGCTGTGATCCTGCCTCGCTCCCGGGTGAACATGCAGTATCCCAGTCAGTGCTTTGCTCTGAAATCAAGGCAGGAGCCCTGGCAGAGTGTTTTCTCAGCCATTGGTGCTCTGTGTTTGGACATGACAGGAAGTGAGAACCAGGCAGAGAACACAACGTTCACCTAGCTGTGGGGTGGGCATGAGACAAAATAGTCACAAACCAGGCTTTTAACCTACACCATCTGCAAGGATTATTGCAGATGATCATCTCAAACTGTTTGACAGGGAAAACAGCAGGAGTTCATGCTAAACCAGGACTCCATAGGCTGCAGGCCAAAGCTCAGCAATGGCCAAGGTGCATCCAGTGTAGGTCAGGATGAGGAGGAAAATAAAGCACTGGTGATATTCTTGATTTATGTAAAAGTAATACCGGGGCTGCGTTACTGCTTCTTTGAATGTCCCAAAGGCTGTGGCAGGGGCAGGACATTGGAGGGATTACAAATACATTCTCAAGACCTTTTTTCCTTAATTATCATCCCTGTTTTGGCACTGGGAGTGGAGATGGTAAAGAAGCAGCTTTTACGACAAAATAACTCCTCTACTGAAAGGAGTCCTGGGAAAATTGAAGAAAGGTTTCCCCCAATAAAACAGCACAACGTATTCCCACAGTGTGATGGATCTGATCCTTTCCTGGATTTTTGTTCCGGCATTTGAGTCATTAATGCCACAGCTGATGGCTGGAATGACTGTAATCCTGGGGTTTTGGTCTGTCTGGGTGTCTAGCAGTGTATGGGAAACGAATGAGGCAAGAGGCAGGCTCTGCTGCAGTGATGGCAGGCACCCACTGCTGCACTGAGCGCAGGCTTTCTGCAGCCAGCACCTGCAATTCTCTCAATGCAGCCTTTGTTGGGTTTAAAAACGAAAAATAGTTTCCCATTGAAGGAGTGACACTTGAGCACCCAGAGGCTTCTGCAGGATCACTGGTTGTGTCACTCAGTGTAAGCACAGCTTTACTAGGTATTATATGTGTTGTCTGATCATCCTGGTGCTATAGACAGGGTTGCCATAGGTGTTGGTCCGTGTGCCCTGATCCTGCGCTGTCAGTCCCAGCTGGTGTGCCCAGGTCTTGCACACCCACAGAAGAGCTACACCTGAGTGAGCATAGGGAAAGTGAATGTGCAGGGAGTGACACAGGCAACACTGGCCCCGAGCTGGAGGCTTAGATACTCTCAGGTCAGTGAGCTGTGAGAAAGCAAAACTACTACTGCAGTGGTCCTTCTGTCAATGGTCATCACAGTGGCCAAATAGGAGAAACATCTGCTCTGTAGACAACACACCTGTGTTGTAACATCAGGCACTTTGGATACACAACACACTTGTATTATAACATCAGGCACATTGGATACACTCATGTACTCAATAAAACTAAAAGTATTTCTAATCTGTAACCCACTGTACAGTACAGACACTTCATTAAAGTCATGAAAGCTTACGTCCCAACTGGTATGAACTGACAATGAAGTCAGTTGGGGCCATGCTGACTCAAGGGAGGGTCTGATCCTAAATCCTTTAAAACATGTGATGGCATCTACATCTGAGGGCTGTGCAGCACTGAGCATGTCTTTCTACATATCTATTTTTTTGGAAAAAGGCATCTTTCTAAAAAGCCGGTATTGCCAAAAGGAATAAAAACTACAGCATGCCAACCTTCACCAGGAAAATCTTACACTTAGCCCTTAAAATATTTCCGTATCTTCTGTGATCCTGGGAGGCATATTTCCTGATAGGGTAATTCCCTGCTCTTATGGGAAGTGGAAATTTTTTGTTAAAGCATCTGTGGTTTTATTTCAGCAAATGAAACTTTATGTATGTCGGTGGTATGTTTTGATCACAGAACCTTCTTTGTAACACAGTGGAAAGTCTGAGATTTTTTAATATGAACAAAAACATAATCTCAAAGAAGAATGAATGATAAAATTATGAAAAAGGTACTTTATATAAAAGAGAAAATATAAACTCCACAGCAGTGTCTTATATAAAGTAGCATCAGAAAATTCCACAACAGTTTCCCTAGGAGGGAGAAGTAAAAAAAAACAATCCAGTTTCATAAAACAGTTTTGCTGTTTATTATGTTATTATTTCTTTGTCTAGTGCAGTAGCAGGCCCTGTTTGATAACTAGCAGGGACCAAAAGCTGTGAAGATGACAGAGTTTAAATTCTCTGATATAAGAAACAAATAAAATTCTTTAGTTATTCAGAACCATTGAACTGGAACATCATAGTACAGAATATTACACTCTATCACAATTTATCTACCTTTTAAGCAAATTTATTGTTCTGTTTGTAAAAAAACCCCAAGTCCTCTACTTGTCATATTTGATCATACAGTGCATTCTTTAATGCCAAGTGCATCACTGTGAGTGCCTGTAATTTGCCATCACCCCTGAAGATGTTCTTGAAAATGAGATGTTTCATCTCAGTGGTCATACCCTGCTGACATTTCCAAAATAAATAAATCATCAGTTCTGTAGTACTGTTGTCATGGTTTAAGAGGAATTTACATAAAATGCTGTACTTCCGTGGGAATTGTCAAACCTTAATCTTCCAGTAAGCTGCAAAACTATTATTAACGTATCTCTAGGTAATGTTGTTTAGTGTTAGTACTCAGTGGAATATACTTTTCATTAAAATATGAAAGCAGTCCAAATATGTTTTACCCTTAGGCATAATATTAGCTATGCTGTTTCTTGGAGTGACTGTAATATAGAAATTAATCTAGTCTTAGTTCAAATGACTTTTGTGTCACTGTAAACACTTAATTCTTCTCTGTGTGTCAAGACGAGTGAAGATGGATGAAAACGACCCTGTTAAGCAAAGTCAATACAAATGTGTATTAAAGCCACAAGTTTCAAAGCATTGAGGTCTTCCCTGTGATGTGCACTGAAGCTCCTCTGCTCTCTATGGCACATTTCATCTGATCTGGAGCTGCTCTCTAGCACATCCTGTTTGGTGAATGTTTATCTCAGCCTCATCACATGAATGAGCTTTGAGAGTATAAATATGAAGCTCAAGTTGGCCCTGGGACATGGCAGGGTGATTCCCACTGTGAGAGGAGCAGGCACTGTATTTGGCAGAGTATGAACACACAGTCCAGGGCTGAGTTCCTGCAGCTCCCTCTGCCAGATGGCTAAGCAGAAAGACTGAACAGGTTGTTGGAGCCATGCAGGTATCCTTTAGAAAATGGAAATCCCTCCTTTGTGTATCCACAAGAAGAAATATAAACAGCCTCATATTTAAAATACAGCAAATATCAAATGACTGTAGGGTGTGTTTGTAGCAAACGTAGCCCTAGAAATAATAATTAAAAAACAGAAAAAATGAAGATAAAAGAAAGAGTTTTTTTTCAGTGTGCTGTCAAGAGGCTACCTTCGAGGGATTCAGTGAATTTATTGAGAAGTGAACAGGATAGCTTACTACCAGGTGCATAGGAAAGGGATAAATTACAGTATAATGACATTTGAAGTTAAGAAAAGTTTATTCCTAGGTGACAGCTTTATCAGTGCAAAACTGGTGTGTGAGAATTCAGCCTTATCAAAAATAACAAATGGGAGTAAATGTTTTATTTTCACCTGGGAAAAAATTTAACTGTTGTATTAAATCAAAATACTGCTCTAGAAAAAGGGACAATTAAAATGTGCATTAATGACATGATTGGAGAGATGGAAAAAAGTAAAAGGCAGGCAGGGTGCAAATGAGATTGCAAGGAGCTTGAAATATCTCAAAAAAAGTCATGGGCAGCCCTATAGAGGAGGAAAGTTGTTCCAAATAAAGCCAAGGCTGAGCAGTGTTAACAATGGACTCATTGCTAGGATCTCAATGCACCACAACCAGTCAGAAAATAAAACCTGGAGTTAGGGAGAAACTGGTGAAATCTTTGTAGGAAGAGTAATTTTGCATGGAAATGCGACTTTGAATGTCTTGAAACTATCTGTGAGTTCAGATTGAGGCACTCAGATGTTATCACTTTGGTTCTTTCCTTTTTTTAGCAAGAAGACAGGGAGAAGGAAAGAAGGAATGAGCCAGAAGGGGAAGTGTCATTTCATCCTCCATCTTCTACCTCTCCTTTGCCTTTGTGTGGGACATGAGAGACCCAGCTCTAAATCCTTCCTCCTTCTGAAAGTATCAGACCCAGCAGAAATGCCCAAATAGGTGGGCATAAAATACTCTAGGGGACTCTCAGTTTCTTATGTTGAAAGATCAATGGGACTGAGACCTCAGGAAGGTGTGTGACCAGAGGGGTAGTTAGTCATCTCCACACTGTGTCTGGGGTGATTTAAACCTTTTGCACAAAGCAGAACTATTTCACAGCAGAGGAGCCCTGGAGAAGATTACAGGCCATAAGGTAGAAGACCTCCTTCACCCTGTAGATCAGGCCACGAGCTGAGCTGATGCAGGTCTTCCTCCTCTCATGTTACCCCTCTACTTCCAGGCAATGGTGGGGCACGGTGCTTTCTCTCCTCTGGGTCACTACTTTTTACTCTGCGCAAAACAGGTCTCCTATTGGAAGAACACACCAGTGTCCATCACCTTCCAGTGAGAGCTTATTTATGCATGGTGGGAAACAGTGCAAACTGCATTGTTCTTCTTTTGTAAACTGCACAAGGAGCAAGTTTACAAGGAGTTTACGGGAGTAAGTAATACAGCCTTTGGGCAGCTCCAGAAAGAGAATAGGATGACCAGGGTGATCACTGTGAGGAATGTGCATCCAGAAATGACTAGATGTGTCTGGAGGGGGTATCTGAGGCTCAGGGTCAGGATAGCTCTGGGTCCTCTGTACCCTTCTCTGCCCAGAGCCAGCCAGAGCACTGTGGTGCTGTTGGGCACCCTTCTAGTCAGTTCTAGAGAACTCAGAGCGCAGGTGGGGGTCAGGACTGCCCAGCAATTGCCTCGGCACAGCTCGACTGTGGCACCCCAGCAGGTTTCATAAAGAATTGCTTTGTGTTGTGTGGAACAAAAGTGAGGGAGACGGAAAAGGGCCCACTTCTACAGGGAACTGAAAATTAGGAGGTTTATGTGTCTGAGGGCTAGTTTATATGCCAGCTTCTCGACAGTGCAGTTTCTCCTGTTGATGGCTTTTCATCACCATATTTGGGAAGAAGATCATTATCCTCAGATGTTGATCAATACCTTCCCAAACTAACCTAAAAGACAAATCAAATATTTGCCAAAAGAAAATACGAGACTTCCTTTTTCCTTATTTTTCCTCCACTGCTCTGAGTGAACACTTTCAGCTTTTCTTTGTAAATCTCACAGCCTACAGCATGCAGTAATAACTCATTCATTATTCAGGTAACTGTTTCTGTAACTGGGTTAATAATAGTCTTCATAGCTAAGTACAGTAGTCTAGCTGGTGGAGTTAAAGTTCCCACAGAGCTTTTGTTTTCCTCAGTTCACAATAATATTCCCAATAAAGCCATTCACGAAAATGACTGTGCCACAGCAGCTTGTGCATAACACCCAGTGAATTATTATAACAGGATTTGTTAAAACTGCGGAGGACATATGTAGTGAGACAGTTATCCGTAAATGATCTTTCAGGAAAAATTGCTGAAAGTTCTCATTTCAAGCTATGCTGCTTTCTCTGCTGCAGTCAGTTCCAAGAGCTGACGAGGTTACTGCAACATCTAAAGGTAGTTCATAATTAAAAGGCTTAGAGGATTTTCCCTCACGCAAAGCAGAATCTGAGGCACAAATACAAGTACAGACGCTCAATATGGAGCCCACATTTAAAACAGGAGCTAAGGATAATTTTTGAATCGAATACTTCAGTGAGTAGAAAATTGAGAAAAGCATTAGAAGCACAAGAATCTCATAATTTGATAAGGACCCACTGGTGTCACGTATACATAGAAGTAAATTATGCTTCTCCTAAACTCCTAGGACTCTTTGAGTTAGAAAAATTGTACATTAAGGCAAGATGATGGGTATAATTTATTTAGAGTCTTGAAAAGCTTTCAATAGGATTCTGCTCATGTGACTATGAAAGAAGTCCAGTAACAAGAAAGTGAGGTAAATTCTTGTCCTGGATTAACAAGTGCTGAAGAGACAAGCTGGCAATGAAATAAATGTCTGAAGCCTGAGGTTGGAAAATATTAAGAGTGAAGTGCCCTGAGGATATCTATAAGGACTATTTTTATCTATCCATGTGCAGGTGACTATGTTGTACTTATATTACGCTGATTTCCTTCAGTTCCTGCGAGGATCTGTCTACAACAGATAGGAGACAAATACGGACTTTCAGATGAGGAATGTACCTATTAGGGTTTTTTTAGAGATTTTTAGAATTATTTCCTATGTCTTAAGACTGTGATCATAGTTTCAGTGGATTTGCTAAGTACTGCATTTCCTAATAACACTAAGAATTAGGTGAACAATGAAATGTCAGAATATGCTGCTGATAAAAGCTTGATCAGAAAGGAAAAGCTGCAAAGGATTGTTTGAAACACCAGGCAACTCTAATACCACCAGTGGTTGTCCTAACATGATGGCAGATGAACTTGAACTAAAAGGTAATGCATTTGAAAGAAATAATTTAAACTACTCTGACACACTGATGGCTTCTGAATTAACTGTAATCTCTGGGGAAAAGAACTGAGCATTATTGTGAACAGCTCAGTGAAGATACTAAGCAGCAGAAGCAAAAAAATGTGTCTGAGATGCTGAAGTGAGGGAATGCATTAAGAAACGAATAAGAATGTAGCTACCCTAGTGCACAGATGTGGCTGCACGTGTAGCCACACGTGCACGCAGAGGGGTGGCTCACCAGCCTCAGTACTGCATGCTACTTCAGGTGCTGCATGTACAATGTTAACTTGATAAAAGAATATTTGAATAATTAATGTTTCTCAAGTGAGTAGACAAGCTGAGGAAGATGAAATTGGTCACCTGCAGCCATAGCTGGTCAATGCACCTCTGGCAACGCACTGAAAGTTGGGAGCCTGGAAAGATCTGGGTTTGTGTAAACGGCATCTGAGCACTCAGACTCCTCATTAGCATTGGTCCTGCTGCTCCTTCTCAGGATATTTCCAATTGCTTCCACCAAAGTTTCTCCTTCTGTCATTTTCCAACCAGGATCATGCCCTATCTTGCCTCTCATATTTATTAATTATTGTCAAACTTATGGTCTGGGTTCATAAACCCATATGGAAAAGTGCAAGGGTGTCAGTCAGAACTCATGAAGGAATCATGCAAGGAAGGGCTGAGGGATGAAGCTGGAGTAGAGTGATGGCAGTGCGCAATGAGGAGTAGAGAGGAGGCAGGACATGGCGGAACCACATGGGAACCCTCTCCCAGGTTGGATCAACCTCTCAGATGGCCTCTCTTGGGTAAAGTTTTCCTCTGTCTCCAGGTCTGTGGCACACCAATATCCCTGATGCATCATTTTACAGTAAGCTCCTTTGTAACATACATAGAGGAAGCTCATAACTCTGTGGTTTAGTTACAGTTTCTCCGGCTTTGACACAACAAGATAACCTCTGCAAAACGCAAACTGAAGCATGGTTATCTTTGCAACCAGAAGGGCTAAACACTTCATTAGCTTTTTAAATGAAAGCTTAGGTTCTGGAGAACGCAGTCAAATCTGCAGGAAGGACCTAATTCCTCCCACATTTTCATGAGCAGAGAGGATCAACATCTTTGCCAGTCAGACACTCTTGTTCTGCCTGTCCCAGAAAACAAGGAAAAGGGGACTGTTGCATTTACAAGGCAACGCGTTTAAAGCAGATAAAGAGAACCACGAGTAAGTAGGATAGAGCAAACCTGCAGAATTCACTGATAACAATTTTTACTGGATTCTGCAGGATTAGAACAGCTTTTAAACAAGTAATGCTTGCAGCTGCACTAGTTTCAGTGCCTGCAAATGATGTTAAGAGCAAAAATGTTTTTCCTTGGAGGCAGCACAAGCCAGGCCTGGCGTAGTGGGTTAAGTTTAGTTCAAGCTGGGGGGAGCTAGGAGGTATACTGTTCTGTGCGATCTTCTTCATTTATTATGAACTTCATCCCAGTGTTGTTTGCTGTGGCCTTTCCTAGTGGCGGTAATACTGTCTGAAAATCAAAGTTTCCATTAAAAGAAGGAAGTGGATTGTTTGCTTTCATACCTGTAGAAACAAACTTGAAAATCTGACTCCTGAAGTTTCAAAAAAGCAAAAAGCAAAACAAAATCCAGCTTAATGAAATCTGCATGAGTTCGGTTTTGATAGGTCATGATAGTGGTTGCTGTCACCAGTACCGCGAATAGCACCTGGAGCTGGCGGGAGTTGCAAGGAGTGTTTCAAGAGCGTGAGGAGGTACGAATAACTGCTCACACTAAGGAGAGACTTGAGAAAACAGAAGGAAGTGCTAGGGAAGAGAAAGTAGCTCTACATCTCCCTGTTCTAAAATTCTCTGAAGAAGGCAGTGAAAAGGCTCTGGAAGAAGCTCAAATAGCCTACAAACAAGGGAGGCTGGATTTCAAAGGATTGCTGAGAATGAAGATCAATAGCCCCAAGAAGAAGAGCTCAGTCCTGCAGAAGAGCTTGCAAAGGCTTCATTATGTTGGTTTATTTAATGTTTTGAATGTGTGTCCTTTTGGAGGGCATGGAATTTCTGACTTAGTGGGAGAGCTAAAATATCCAAATAGTGGGAATAAAGCAGTCATTGGCAGAGTTATCCTGGTAAGAACATTCTTTAGTAAGGGTTATGATCTCTTCTCTTCCAGAATTACCACATAGGAACCAGAAATACGTGTTTTATCATTACTGGTGTCAGTGATAGGAGAATGCTGGAGAGAGTGTGTTAGGGCAGCCCATGTCCCCATGGATCATCAACCAGGATATCTGAGACCTCTGAAATCTGAAACGTTGTAACTCAGGAGGTGAGTGTGTCCTTTCTTATTAATGCAAGTGGGGACCAAGGGGAAAATGCTTGCTCCCTCCTTTGAGTTCTTCAGCAAAAATCTAATGAGGAATTGATATAGGACCACATTTTGAAGCATAACTCAGATAAAACCCTGTAACTGAAGCTGAGTCAATAGGAAATGTCATGCTGGCTTTCCTAATGCAAACCATGCACCTGTCTCTATAACACCGTACCCCACCAGTAGGCACATTGATGGAGTCTGATAATGAGCCAGCATCACAGAGCCACACTGCTGCTGAATGTACTGCACAAGGTGTCAGCATCCTGCCAGACTTATTCCCTGAATAGGCATGGCTGATGTTTCCAGGAGCTGTAAGACATCTAGGAGAATCGCCAGCGGGGAGCAAAACCAATGCTGCCAGTAGCAGCATGGGATAGTGCCAAATTAGTACAGAAGCTCCTGTATGTGCCAAATAGCATTCTAATTGCATTGCGATCAGCAAGACAAAACTGTGTCTCTTTAAAAACATATGTCTGTATTCACAGTGGGTCTTCAATGCAGAAGGGAAATTCAGAGGAAAAATAGCAGATAAGAAAGGCTTGTTTGTTTTCAGATGTGTCTGGGCTTCTAGGATCCCAGTCTATGGGACTGACCCCCTCCACTCCAGGGAGAGGAAATGAGAGGACAAAGAGGAGGTGTGATCTAGCAAAATCTGTGGGACTAATTCAGTGTATGGGCACACACTGAAACATGCAACTCTGGCAGGTACCTTCTCACTTAACACTAAACAAAACCATTAAGGGTTCTGTTCAGTTTCTTTGAGGTTGAATAGCAACTTATTCCAAACACCACACCGGACCACCAGGCCCAGTTGTTTTTGTGTTTTTAATCTCAGTGTCATCTTCTTCCAAAATGAATGTAGAACATATTTCTAAGAGTTGGGTTGCAGCAGCCCAAAATTGAATAAGCTGGTCCAAATTAAAAGGGTGCATCTGATACTCATTAAAAAGAGGATACAACGGCTTTTGGAACAGATAGTGGACTCCTAGGAGTACATCATGGAGGAATTTACGAAGAATGAAAAGTGAATCATGTTGCTGTAGAAATAATTTTTCAAATATGTGCTAAGTAAAATTTCATCTGGATCCTTTGTGCTTTCTCAGACCTTCCTTGAGCTCCTCTAACTGGTAATGTAGTCACCATGCAACACAGTGACAGTGCGGTTGAAGTACACGTGGGCTTAAGTATCTGCCTCTTCTCCAGGCCTCTTCATTTGGCCCCCGAGGGGGCCAAATATATTTTGTATCCAGCAGAAAAAAAATCAAAAGAGGAGAAGATGTGTAAATATTGGCTGCTCTGTTGGTTTGATGGGTGGCTATAGTGGCTTTACTGCTTTCAACTCAGTGAGGTTAAGGCACAGTGAGCTGTGGTGTAGATCTATGCTATAGTACCTACACTAGCTCCCTTTCCAGACTTCTGGAAGTCAGGCAGGGCTAAGAAAGAGCAGCTTTCTCTGCTTTCATTACTACATAAATTCATATAGGATAGGCCTAACTAGAGCTGTGGAATGCTTACGGATGTGCAGCCTGGTAGATGCTCCTGCCCCATGTATCTCCATGGGGTTTGGAGCACTACTTGCCAGCTGGGTTACAGCACATATGCACCCGCTGAGATGATCATGCAGGTTCCCTCTGTGAATATGAGTCTTTTGAGGATAAGCAGTGCCTAATTGTGCTGGAGCTTCAGCCTTTTCCCACTTTTCCCCACATCCTTGGCTGAAGTGGCCTATCCCTCCTTATGTAAAATGACTACACTATTGCTTCCCCAAAACCTCATTCAGAGCAGGGCTGTGTTTGTCCTGAAATATATAGACACAGCCTATAGACTAGGCAGAGGTTTAAAAGACCTGAGTGTGGAATGCACGACAGTGGGTTTCATTAAGAAAAAGCAATAACACTGCACTTAGAAATAACATTAATATATTTATTCAGTATGGTCATTGCTGCCTATGGGCACATAGGGTTTGTGAAGGACTGCTTGTGGGTTTTGTCAGATTTATCACTAATAGTTACTATGAACCTGCAGCACAAAGTTCTGGGTCCTCCAGAATTAGGGAGAGCTATTTCATCAGGTCACCACGCCCCAGACCCAGCGAGTAGAACTCTGACAACCTGTTTTCTTTGAGATTTCAGGCATTCCGGTATTTTTGGCTATTTATTATAGAAGTCTCCTGGATTCTCTTCAAGAAAAAAGATTTACTCCAACAGGAGGTAGTCCCTTGTGAGACACATCCAGCTGGCCACAGCGGGGGCCAGCCTTGTCGTCTTTACAAGCAGGATATGTTCACATGCCAGAGTAAGCAGAAAAAAAATAGATGACACATCCACAGTCTGAAGGTTTGTATTCCCAGCAAACCCAAGCAGAAATAAGACAGGATGGGGAGCCAGGTCCAAAGCAAGCATTTAGTTTAAACATTTACATGCCTGAGATCAAACTCTTGGATTATGGATTAAATCCATAAAATATCTAGGAAGGCTGGAGCTGCCTGTGAATTGTCTCTTAGACCTGTCTGGGGACGTTTTGTGACATCTGTTGTCCAAGCTTGGGTTTGAAAAACTCACATGCAAAACAGTGGGGTTTAGATCAAACTGCTGATGTCTGAAATTTTCACTGTGCTTGATACGAGGCACTGCCAAATCTCCAGCAGTGTCTGTGCCTGAGGATCTTTTTCCTCTCATCCCACACACCTTGATTTGATTGTTACCTGCACAACCTCTTACGCTTGATACTTTGGGAGCCATATATCAAGGAGAGAACTGCTTGGGAGGAAAGATCAGTGATTCTGTCTGTTCTCTTATCCTTAATGCAGTTTTCAGCTTGAGGCAGTTTGAGTCTTTCTGTTCAAAAAATCTGACATCAGTCATGTACTCCCAGCCATGTGAGGTTACTCAAGATTTACAGCTTTCTGTTGTGTGACCATTCAATTTGGAGTGGTTTTGTTTGGATGATGTTTGCTGTTGTGATTCGGGGACACTTTTGCCTCACCCTTGTTCTTAGGATTTGATGTCCCCACATGCCTGCACAGAAAGCAGAAGAGCAACATTTGCTCAATAGCACTTTGCAGAACACGCTCCTATGACCCGCTGGTGAAATTGCTACAGAGCCTTAAGCTGCCTCTGCCTTCTCCTGGGTGTTTTTGATCAGGAACATGCTTCTCATGGGTGATTTCAGAATTTCTACTGAAGTTTCTTGCAACTCTGTCTGGAGCATTGACCAGAGAAAGCCCTCATGCCAATGGGTGCCTGACTGCAGGGCATGTCCCAGGCCCTTCCTCTGGCCCCCACACAGAGCCAAAGTGACAGCCCTGAAGGTATGAAACTGCATAGCGCTGGAAGGAGACAGCTGCTTTCAGTGGCACCTGGAGGAGCCAAAGGTATCTGCAGTTCACTGCTAAGGGCACTTTGCTTTAATATTTTGAACTAACCTGCTCTGGTTAGTTCTGCTCTGACTTTACCACATGGTTGGGTTTGAGAAGGAGCCAGTGTCAGCAGCTGTCCATCACTGAGACACAGGAAGTGCCAGATCAGGCCCTAAAATGGACCTCTGTTCAGACCTGGCATTTCAGCTCTGAATTCAGTGGGGAACAATTCAAGGCTTCTGTATGTTCAATGAAATATAGCACAAGAGAAGGTGCCCTGGCCCAGGCAACTTTGTGTGTTTGTCTCATTTGAGAACTGCCTAGCAGGGCAGGGGGGATACCTTTCAGAGCAGTTATGCACCTTTGGGAAATCTTGTGTCATATGAAAGTCCAGAGGGAAGAAACTATTATAGTGTTATTGTTGAGGGACTGGGGTAAAGCTGCTTGTGACAGTCATGAAAGATATGCCCATGCTGTGCTGCTACATGCGGCTCACTTGCTATACCAACTCTCTGAAAACAAGGGGACTTGAGGCTTGGAGATACAGGGCTCCACGAAGACCAGTTTCATTGCTTGGAAATAAAAAGACTGTTAATTAAATGGACTTATTTTATATGGTTTTGGTCAGGTTGAGTTCCTCTTTTTTCTGTGCTTACCATTTTTTTAAACTTTCACTGCATAAACTCCAAGTATTTGTTAACACTTTGTTTCCCTTTGGATTAGCTAAGAATAAAACCTCTTCTCCCAATTTCTCTCAAAATCTGTGTAGTTGCATCTCTCCTTGACTTGCTAGAACTCCAAGACATCATACCACAGATAAGTTGTCATGCAACATGTGGCTGTGTGCATATAAGTGTACCTATGTACAGTTATGTGGCACCTGCTATAAAGGTAGGGCTGTATATATTAGAGCTGTTTAACGTCAGTATGGACTTGAGCAACAGATGTTTTTTTGCACTTCATTTTCTCCCACCTCTCTTCACCAGAAAGAGACTAAGTAGAAATCGCTCGTTTGATCAAGGATCATCCCTGTTGGACCAATCTTTTACTCTGGGAGTGCCTGAACTTCAAGTGATAGCTCAGACCTGAGGTTATCAGACTTGTGTAGATTAGGCCACATGCGCAAGACAGCCAAAACCCCAGGCCAGCAGATCTGGGTGGTGAGCTCCAGTAGAAGTAGGGAAGTTGACTGAGTCTATACAGGGAGCTGTACTGGCAGTATCAGCATCTGAATGGTGCTTGGAAGGGTGAGCTGCAGGCAAGAACCAGGCAGGAGTGAAGTCTGTGGCTGCACCCCACCAACACCCAGCAATGGGTAGAGGAGTGGTGCAATATCTGCCTAGGGCATGACAGCAGGCAGCATCCTCCCTAGGCAGGATGAGCCTGCCTGGTGCCCACAGGGAGGTACAGCTCTGCAATACCTCCCCTGTCTCTTGGGGCTCATAAGCACCAGGAAGGATTTGTACCTAAGAGATCTTTTTTTTCCAGTTAAAAAACACATGTTTTTCAAAGGCTGTTTGTTCCCAGCCCTGTTACTGCTTTTTGCCACACTCTCTTCCCCCTTCCCAGTCCTCTGGAAGTTTCTCCTGACTTCACAATGGGTCAAAGCAGCCAGCTCCCATGTCTGTTCCATGGTCACCCAGAGCTGTGCAGGCTGGGACTGAGCTGAGTCCGAGTTTGGCTGAGCTGCACAGAGCTGGCTCAGCTGGCTCAGGCCTGGGATGCAGCTTATCTGCCAATGGAGAAGCCACCCATGGATAATGAAAAGTGACTGTAGCAATGGAACGTGTTACAAAACTCCCATTGACTTCATGGGAGCTGGCCGGCAGAAATCACTGTGTACTTACACTAGGGAAGTAAGCTGGGACAGTAAATTAATCTCAGCAGTGCTAGCTTCAGGGGTTCTTGAAGCTATTTTGTGCAGTTTTGGTTTGCATGGATTTGTTCCCTATTAAATTCGTGAGGATGGAGCCAAACTTCCCTCAAACTGCTGAGCTGTGCTTTGTTTTGGGATTTTTCAGAAAAACAGGCAAAGCCAGAGTTTTGTCTGACTCCCACCTGGGAGCAGAAATCAGTCCACGTCTGCTGAAAGGCTCGTGAGCCTCTGCAAACACACGTCAAACTTGGCCTGGGATCCATATCTGCATCCACCTGGCTTCATGTCTCATTACAGAAGATCCACTCAGCTGTAGCTTAGGGATAGAACAAGTTAAGCTTCCTTTATGAGTTGGACCACCCATGATACCAGTAAAGTCAAAATGTAAAAATGAGAGCCATAATCACAGCAAATAGTGGAACTTCTGTTTTCCTCTTTAATAAGAGATGCGTGAAATGCAGCGGGAAAGAGTAATATGACTGTATGATGTAGGGAACGTGTATCTACTCCTTTTACTTTTACAGTTAAAAACGGGCTGAGCCCAAGCATCTCTCAGGGAAGATCAGGGAAGATTTGTGTCCAGACCCATGCTGGTATGCTATTTTTGCATGTCAGTAGAACAGAAAACAAAGTTTTTCTTTTAAAGTTCAGTTTCCAGCTGTGGTGCTATGAGGAGCAACTCCGTGCTGAGCAAAAGAAGAGAGAGGAAATCTCTTGAGTTGCTGTGGATTATCATGCAGCACAGGGAGGAAGCAGATGAATGCTCTCTTTATTAAGGTGCCCAGGCATGGGGGAAACGGCTTCCCCTCTGTGGGTCCAGGGTCTGTCTCAACTGCAGCTTAGCTGGGCTGCTTCTTAAGAATTGCCCCTCATGTCCTTCCTGCCTCCCCACACAAACTTCTTGTTTGGGGTGATCTCTAGCCCAACAGGAAACATGGGCTAGAGAGAAGATGCTGCTCTCCCTCTACCCTGCCTGCTGCATGGAGCAGCGCAGCCATCACAGCACAGTGACTGGCATCAGGTTCTCCTAGAAAAGTGGGTGGCAGAGGTGGGAAAGCGCGGCCACAGTAGGGACACCATCACCCAGGTAGGACGCTGCTGGGGCACTCTCAAGTCACCTGAGATAATTCTGCTACGGAGCAGCAGCTTGGCCAACCAAGCTCTATCTGCAAGAGCAACCGAAGGCAACAGCCCCACCATGGGGAACAGGATTCCCATCACTGTCACTCATGAGAGCACCCAAGAAGCAAACCCATGCAGTCTTTCTTCTTCTGCCTCAACTCATCTCTCTATGCTTCCAGCCTGGAGACTGCCCGTATCCCTCGGGGTCACTGAGAGCTCTCTGGCTTCCAGGAGAGCAGCTGTTGAGTGACCTGACAAAGAAACAACAAATTTGTTGAGCCTCTTTTGTGTTTTTATTGGCATCAGAACTTCTGGGACAGGAGAAAGGGAAGGTCGGACTTCCTAAAAGACTGAGAAGTGAAGGGCGTACTCATGTATATCATCACTGGTACAGGCAGAAGATGGCCACAAGAAGGGTCTTCACGTGCTACACAGCTGCCCTGTAACTTGAAGAGGAAACAAAATGCACTCTGCTGGAAACTCCTGATTGCTTTCATTTGGGAACTAGCACCAAGGCAAAGATCGCTTTCTGCCAGGTCTGTTTCTTGGCACAGGCAATAGCTTTATTGTTTGTAGAATTAAATACAGGTTTCAGATTGCTTTTCTTAAAGTTGTTTTTTCCCCTTCATACTTTCTTAGCTGCTCTTAGAACAGTGCTAGATGGTTGGCTGTGTGCATTATGACAAGCACGAAGTTTTGTAACCTTCTGTGAACTGAGACATTTTATTTTCCCTTCACAAGTTCCCACAGCCGATGCTCAGTGGCTTCCCTCCTCTGTATTCCTGCACCAGTGAGTCATTTCCCTGTCTGCCTTCTGCCTACATAGAGTCCAGGTGCTGACAGCTTCTCCTGGATATTGAGCATAAAACCAAAGTGATTTGCTGAATCAAGACTACATTAAAGTATTTCCTTTTTGTTGACTTTGTCAAAGATTTCCAATCTCTTCTCTATTTATTGTTTTAACTTTCTCTTATTGTAATGCTTCATCACACCTACAAATTAGCTTGGTCTGCAGGCTGTGTTCATTTTCCATAGACGGCCAGGCCAAAGAGAGGTTCTTTCAAATAGACTTTTTTCTCCCCTCAGCAGCGAAAGAGAGTGATGTCGGCTGGGAAACGGGAGTAGTGTATGTAAACTGCTGTGGGGAAGACAGGGAAGGAGTTAATTTCATCAGGGCTACGAAGAGGTTATCAAAAGATGAGGTTTGAAAACATGCTGTTGTGAAGTCTGTGCACCTAAATGGAGGATACAAAGGTCCAAACTTGAACACTGGTGCATCTACATCAGTGTCTTCATTGGACCAGAGGACAACTTTCAAAGCCAGCCTCCCAGTTTTCCCCACTTCCAGTGCTCCCTTTTGACTTGAGGAATGAATCTGGAAGAGATGAAGCCAATGCTTTTCGGATGAAACACACACTTGAAAACATGCTCTGAGAGCCCACCTGGTGCACTCCATATACAAATGCATATTCAGTCCATGCCACACTTTAGGTAGCATGTCATTCCCAGGGAGTGGCTGTTGAGTGGCCTAAATTTTAGGCTTAGAATAATAAAAATCAAACTTTCAACATGAACAAAGGAACAGTGGCCAGTGCTTCACTATGAACAGACAATCTAATGATATTTGGACATAAGACCATCTGTGTTCAATAACTGTTTAAAGAAGTGTGTGTGAAGTGACATAACACTCATGAAAGAGTTATCAGTACAGAGCTGTCTAATAGACACTACATATATTGCGTGTAAAGCCCATTTGCACATTTTAGAACCCTTTTACTTTGCCTGAAAAAAATATATGCTAATATATATGTAATATATAGTATTTATATATAATACATATACACATAAAATAGTTGCTCTTTTTATGTTGTGATTTTCAACACAGTGGATCTATTCTTCACTCATACTGATCTCTGTAGGCGACTACACAGGTTCTTTAACATGTTGATTTGTCCGTCCTTCCTTTGTATATGAACCCTCTAATATTACTGGTGTATCAACTGTAAGCAAATAAATCTTAATATCTGAAACATTAACTTTACTGCTGTTGCTGCATCTTGCTCTACAGGATACAAGGGTCATGAAAAGCAGTTAGCAGTAGTAAAAGCTTAATTATTCTTTACTAATTACTGACTGAAATAAATGTCAAGGGTGTCCGTAGTAAAAAATGACATCATGTATGATATAATTAAATACACAAAACTATGTTTAAATAGCTGGAAGCATCTGGCTAAACCAAATCAACCGAAAAATTCAAAGACAATATTGACAAAGGCCCTTACATCACACTGGTGTGAATAGAAGTTTGTCACAAAATCATGTTAGTTTTACTGATGAATTTTCTAGTAGGTTAAGGTTAATTTTGTATTTTTATGATTATTCATTTTTTATTTCTATGGTAATAAAAGCCAATCAGAATGGTACATCAAACAGTTCATAAAAATGAATTGATCAGTGTATACTATCACCTTGTTATGTAGATATAGGTATATAAATACCGAGTAACCTATAGATATAGATATGAAGTTACCTGAAGGCTCTGGGAAGAGCTATCTAAATCTGTAGTGTGACTGCTTCTCAGTTTTATGTCTTCAGCAATTTTTACCTCATACAATCACAACAAAATGCCTTAAATTGGATGTTCTTGATGACTTGAAAACGTTTGTGCAGTCTGACCAAGGGGTATGAATGCAGGAATTTGCAGTGGCTCTAGTGGTAAGTCTGATGATCATCTGGAGCTTCTCTCTTCCTGAAGCTCCAGAGAATCTCAGCGCTGCTCTTACCAACAACTTTTTTCCTGTGTTTCAGGATGAAGCAGATGTTACTGACATTAAAAGAGGAACTTACATGGTGTAAACTCTGACAGGCCAGACAGGAGCAGCATGAGTAGTTACTGTAATGAAAATACTTACAAGAAGTGTCATAACTCTACATTATTTAATACCACAAACCTCAATTAGCTTACGCTACCCACGGACACATTTAATTGTTACTATCAGGTGCTTCCATCTGATTAGAGATGAGAGAGCTCAGCCACCCCAGCTCTTTGGCCAAGGTTGCCGTGGCAGAAGGCAGCAGTGCTGGCACGTCCAGCACTGGGCAGCAGGCTGGCTGTGGCAATCTTTGTTCCTTTGTTCCCCTAGCTCTGCTTCCCTGTCCAGACTGGGGAACGCAGGCTGGTTATGGCTTTGCCTTCTTTTCCCTCCTTGCTCACCTGCAGACTCTGTTCATATTGTTTTATGGTACTTTAGACAACGAGTTTTAACAGCTAAACATAAAAGCCACTGAGAGCATAAACAGGAAACTTGTGTTTAGGTGGGAGTGCCTAGGAATTTTATACTGCTGACCACAGAGGCCATGGGAGAAAGGAAATAGGAAAAACACTGTAAATACCTGGGTGACTAATGACTTGTGCTGCTCATCTGGCTTTTTAGAACATGAAAAGTTTAGTCTCTTCCAGGTAAAACAGCGCAGGGCAGGCACAACTTCTCAGGTCCATGCCCCTCTGGTGCCTGTTTCCCTGCTCCATTCCCACCACGGAAAGTGCCTCATTCCCATAAAGTCAAATAAGCCTGCAATAAATTGTCTCCTGGCCCTTGAGGCTGTGTGCACTGATGGCAGAGGGAGTGAGCGTGACATGCGAGGGTGTGCGCCCGCTCTCTGCATTCACACCGCCTAAGAGGATTTGGATGAAAGAAACCAAATTTGCACCCCCCTGTTTTGTGCCGAGGCAGCAGCTGGAGTTTGGGGGCAGCGTGCGCCTTTGTCCAGCCTTCCGTCGCCGGCTCCCGAAAGGATTGCCATTGTTCCTGAGGGGCCTCCACGGGGCTGCTCCCGCGCCCGCTCCCTTTTATCGCCAGCCGCATGGCTTGCGAGAGGTTTTGTCTTTTGCTGACGGCAGCAGGTTTGGCCGATCGGCATCTCCAACGCGACGGCGCTGGGGCGGGATCTCCAAGTTGGCCATCTGCACAGGGGGGACTGGTGATTCGGTGGCCTGAAGATTCCCCTCCCAGGGCTGGTGCTGCGGGTGAAACCGTGACATCTGGTCACCCTCCTCAGGAGTGCGGGTCTGATTTCACTCCAGAGCTGGAGAGGTTTCTCACACTGACATTGTGACCCGGCAGAGGGAGGGTTGAAGCAGATGAGGATGCTCCCCAGGTGTCGCGTTTCTGGGCAGGGAGCAGCAGCCCCGTAGGAAGGCATCAAGGGCAAGCCCTGAAGCTGGGGTGTGGGACACGAGTGCAGACCCTGGGGCTGCAGGGCTCCTCCTGTAGCTCTGGCCGATGTATGCCCTGGCTACAGAGGGAGCATGGCCTGAAGGGTCAGTGCTGTGTGCCATGCTGGGTGGTGTGGGCTCCTGCAGCAGGATGGACGGAGCCGCTTTGGGGCCCTTCATTCAGTCCTTGCTGCTTCTCTCTACCTCAGCATAAAATCCAACACAGGATAACTAGTTTGCCTTTCACCATAAAAAAACAATAACCTGCGAGTAACGCTGATGTGCCCAGGCTGCTTCAGGAAAGGACCAGCACATCCAGGGATGGGAGTCCTGGGTCAGCAGCTGGGTAGTGCTGACATCAAGTGTGTTACTAAATAGGGGTGGAATTTCACTCACAGAAAGATAAGCACATCTGTGAGCATTTCTCTGAGACTGGGGTTTCATCCATAATGAACTTGTTGTTTGATTGCTGATGTGATATGATAAGCAATGGCAATGTTTGGCAGGGAGCTAGGGAGGACAGCTTTGCTAGTATCCAGGCATGACGAGCTCCAGACTGTGCAAACGCCAAAGTTTTACGTTTGTATGTATATGCTATTTGTATGTATACTTGTATCTATAGGTTATATAGACACAGGTGTAGATACAAATTGACCCAATCGGTAATACATACTTACCTTTTCCTATGCAATTATAAACCATATAGGTAAGTTTGCTGTGATCACAAAACCCCAACAATTGGACTCCTTCATTTTTCCATGAATACTGTAGCAATGAAAGATGCTGGGCTGTTTAAAGTCTCTCCTTTTCCTAAGGACAAGCAGAGTCCAAAAATACAGCAGTACAAGCTGACTAGCACTCTGTTTCCATCACAGTTTGAGAAAAAGCGCTCAGACTCCGTCTTCTCAGCAGGCAGGGTCTCATCTGCAGCAAGCACACAACCTCGCTGCTGTCGAAGGAAATTGCTAAATGCTTGTCAGGCAGGTGAAACATGACATTGCTAAATGACAGCCCCAGTGCGAAGTCACAGAGGGACTTAGTGGTAGAGTATTGCAGTGGGGAAATTTTAGCTCCTCACCACAGCCCATGCAATGCGGATGCCTTGCTTTCCTTGCGCATCGCCTGGAGGGGATCACAGTGCTCAGAGGGCAGGGAAGCACGAACCGCACTGCCGGAGACATGCTGTATGGCTAATTTCGGGTGGGAAGGACATCACTCCTTCCACTGAGCTAAGTACCTAAGTCAGGTCTCACGTACCGCCCCTGACGCTGTGTCCAGAAGACCATAGTGGTCAAAGCAGTTCTCAGAGGTTTACTTCTAAATCCCTTCTCTTGCATAATGCTGAAAAGGGGCTTCGACCCAAAACTCTCCTCAGTTAAATACCCGAGCTGCTAAGCTACAGATTTCAGGGATTCCTTTTGAAACTCTTCTACTTTGTACAAAGCAATTAAATATTCATTGGCGCAGGGACGAGGAGCTGGCTTCTGGATGAGCACCCCCACCCCAAGCCGCAGAGCCCTTTTCACTCCCATCCTCTGAATATTTAATCAGCTCATACAAAGCAGAGCGGCTTCAGCAGGGGAGCCTGGGAGCGACCCGGGCAGTGAGACCCACTGATCGCCGTCTGCAACAGAGGGACCGGATCTCAGGCCCTTGCTCCAAAGCAGGCGGATGAAGGATTTAAGCGTTCGGCTCAGCATAGCTGTGAGCGTGTTAGCTATTCACAACGGAGGATGTGACACTTCCTTTCTCCTCTCTCCCCCACCCTGTCTTTTATGCCAGTTAGATGTGGTTTAACCACCTCGGAGTCCAGCAGGAAGACAGGATGAGAAATGCTTCATTTGTGTCCTGAAAACTGTACAAAATGAATGGATGAAAATTTCATGAGAAGTTTTTCAGCCATTCAAGCACCTCTCTTAATAATTCAGATGTTTGATTTTCTTCTTCAGTATGCAGTAAGGATTAATGCACTTTGGAGATGATATAGAAACTAGTTTTCAGAAAAGAAAAAAGACCTCAGATTTAAGAAGAAAATCCCACATAGGAGTGTGACACTATTATGTGGGCTTCTATCCTCCTGATTCTCTGAACTGGTGACTGGCACAGGCTTTGCATGGAAATTTCAGCATAGAGAGATCTTTCACAGCCAACCTCTAATAAACAAAGTTCACAGCGGAAATGCTGACAGGCTGTGATCAAAGCAGCACCCTCAGGTATTGCTGTGATATACTGCTTGCTTACTAAAACACAGAAGTTCAAACAGCCTAGCTGTATTTAATTGGGATACACAGCTTTTCCAGCTTGGAGACCTCAGCACCAAAGAAGGATTTTCTTAGATCTTTCACTCTGCTATTGTTCTGCTATTTGCTCAGAAAAAAGACTTGAGGATATCAAGTTTTGGTGTTTCATCTGGAACAAGGACTCTAGGACTACACATAGCGTCGCCTTGAACTTCACAGGAGGTTGCCCTGTGAGCAGTCATCTGCTGTTTCTGCTCAGAAGACCATGCTCCCTCTTCATAGCAGTATGAAGCAGCTCTTCCCCAGTGGTGACTGAACATCTTTAGCTCAGTCACATCAACAACATATGTAAAAAAGTGACACTAAATACAACATAATGAAGTTTTGGTATCTTCAAGGTATCCTAACAGAGTAAATTATCCAGGCAGTGAATTCTTGGAATTACCAGCACAGGCTCTACCAGTCACCATTCAGGACTTGCTATAGTCTGGAGCAGTGCTTGCTCCATACTCCAAGTCCTCAACTCATACTCCCATATTCAGATGCATGTCTTAAACTTTGGCCTCGCCTGACCACTGGAGATACGAGCTATGTCTCGAGGATGCTAGCTGGATCTGAATTGCTCTCATCCTCAACCTGGGATTAGAGCTGAGAGATTCCTTTAGGGATGCTTCTTTCGAAAGACCTCTGCAGTAATTAAACAGAATGGAAGTCTTTCAGGCAGTAGGATCTGCTCCCATCTGAGGGAAAGCAAGGGAAATCTTGCTTGCTAAGTCTAAATACTAAATATGGTGCATCCAGGTTTGGGGTGAAGCCAACTTATTTGGGGCATGGTCCTCTCTACTCTCACCACCATGCTCTTGGGTGCTGCATGTGGAGCAGTGTCCATTAGATGACTAGGGTACAAGCCAAACACGGGATTGTGGATGAGCATGGTTCTCTCTGCACTCTTTCACCATTGAGTGAGGGCAGGAGACAGGCTTTACTACCTGAAAGTCTTGAGGAACATGCCAGTAATGTCACATAAGGGAAATGTCAGAGACATCAAAGGACTTTACACAAATACAGAAAGAGTGTTTGTTTCTTGCCCAGTTCTCTCACAACATCCACCACAGTCCCATATCCCAGCTCTCAGCCTAAGTCTTAACTTAGCAATCCAGATCCCACCACTGTCTTCTCCAACCCATCTTTGATCAGTGAATTCCCATTCCTAAAATCAGTTTCTGCTTTCTGGTCCCACCATCTATCTGTGTTTTAACTTTAGTCAAGGATTTGACTCCACTACTGCATTTTGAGCTACTGCTACAAACCCCTGAAAAATAGGACCTTTCTGAAGAGCAGTTTGTTAGCATCTTTTTGTAATATGAACAAAACAAAATGTTTTCTCAAGTCCTATTCCCAGAATTTGCTAAACTGTTTTAAGAAATAAAATTTGTAAAAATTCAGCCTTGAGCGTACACCTGTAATATAAAATATCAGCCCAAATGGTTAAAGTTTGACAAAGTCTCAAAATGTGGTTTTATAATAGGAAATATTTGGCAAACTTCATATTATGCACTATTAACCCCGCCTATTAAAAATATTTCCTTATGTGTAGCAAAGAGCTTTATACAAACTAGTATTTGCAGATGTAGTCACTATTTCCTAGTGTGCAATAGCTCAGTAATTTTGACTTTTTCAAAATTACTAAGTACAACAAGACATTAATGGAATAACCCCTCAATGAATTTATTCTTTCAAATAAAGTTTCCTTTGAATTATGCTGAAGAAAAATACATATTTAGATCAAATAATTTCCATTTAATTACATGGATATTACTTAAAACCAGCTGAATGGATTTCTTATTTTTTAATTGTGAAAATTCTCTCACAGGCCGAACCCTTCTAGGCCAAGTTTCTGTGCTGAGCACATTTTTACGGTCTAGTTATAAACCCTAGAAAAACAACGTTTATAGGAAATGTTGACACAACCTTAACTAAAGTGGTGCTAGCTGACACCTCTATATTTTCAATTTGGGGATTTCTACTGGGAAAATATAAACGCTAATGCAGTAAAGGAAGCCAACTATAATAAAACCCTCATAGTCTTCCTGCTCACCCCATGAAGACCTACTTCAAAAAGCACCAACTCAGACTGGAGATGAGTTGAAGTTAACTGCATTCCTCTGAGGGTACTAAAAATTACCTGTAGGTAGTTCAGCCTTACAGTAACTTGCAAGACTTCAGTTTGGTCAAAGCCACATGAATATCCATTAAAAAATCCTGAAAAGAAAATAAGAATGTGCACAAGCTTAACAAGGGTGCTACTCCATTTATATCCTTCCTAGCACAACATAAAAAGAGGAAAATAGACTTTATAGTTTCTAGTGAAACAAATGTAAGTACACACAAGGGAAAAATATAGAGATGGAAAGTGAAAAGTGAAGTTAGCTTTCCTACCTGTATCTTGTAAGTCGGGCTAGCCTAAAATGAATTAATAAAGGAAGGGCTGGGGCCTCTGCTTAGCCTTCTTTTTAAGCGTGTTTGCATGGACATGAGCCAAGTAAGATGGAGATGATTGTCAGGACAGCTTCTGAGTCTTGATGAAAGAGATCTGAAAGTCCTGGTAACTGATCCTGCCACAGGAATGAAAACTGACCATGTTAGTGATATACTGGAAATGATATATAGTGCGATAGTATTGGAGGGAGGGTGTTGGAAAAGGTGGTAGCATAATCTCGGAACTTAAATAAGAAGTTCAGACTGAAAAAGAAATTCCATTGTTTAAGGGCAAACTGTACCTTCTATGATGAGATAACTAGCTCTGTATATGAGGAGAGTATGAAGCGTGGCGTTTCCCTTGATTTCAGCAAGACTTTGAAGATTATTTCCCATTGCATCCTTGTAACCAAACTGGGGAGACTTGGACTGGGCAGCTGGACTTGAAGATGTGTGATAAACTGGCTGAATCATGAGACTCAAAGGATAGCAATTAATGGTTTACAGTCTGGCTGGTAACCAGTTGAGTGGTTTTCTGGATTTAACAGTGCAGCTGATACTGTTTAATGTCTTCTTTAGGTTATTTGGGCAATAATCTATAATGCACCCTCAGCATATTTGCAGATGATATCAAACTGTGGAAAGTGGTCAACATGATGGAAGGCAGAGCTGTCATTCAGGAGGACCCTGAAAAGCTGGAGAAATGGGCCATGAGGAAACTCGAAGTTGAACAAAGGGAAATGCAAGTCCTGCACCTGAGCTGAATTAACCCCATGCAGCAGAACAGGCTGAAGTCTGCTGGCTTGGTGCTAGCTTAAAAGGAAAGAAGATGGCAGTCCTGGTGAACATGTTAGTAATGTGCCTCATGGCAACAAAGGTCCATCTGCATGCTGGGCTGTTAGGAAGAGTAAAGCCACCAAGTCAAAGGAAGTGAATATTCTCGTCCACTTGACACTCATGAGACCTTGTATGATATAATGTGTCTGGTTTGGTGTCCCGTGGTACAAGACAGACATTGGTAAATGGTAGAGAGTCCAGAAGAAGGCCAGCAAGATGCTCAAGTGGCTGAAGCAAAAGGCACATAAGGTGAGCTTGAAAGAACTGGCTTTGCTGAGCCTGGGAAGAGAAGGATAAGGAAAAATCTTACTGTTATCTTCAATTGCCTAAGGAGTGGCAGAGAAGATGGGACTGACTCTTCCCGAAGCTGCATAGCAGAAACACAAGAGGTAAATCAAACATCAGAATGGGAAATTGCAATTGGATATAGGGGAGAAGAAAACAGTTTCACAGGGAAAACAGTTGAACAGTGGCCAGGCTGCCCAGAGAGGTTGCGATAACTCCGTCCTTAGAGATACCCAAAACTCACTCAGAAAAGTGTTAACTGTGCTTTGAAGGGTAGGTTGGGCAAGATCATCTCTAGAAGACCTTTTCAACCTAAATGGTTCTATTTGCTATTTAGAAACCCCCTTGACTTGCTAGTTCAAGGGCTGGGTGGGGAAATCAAGACATTCCAACGTCACTTCTGACATTTAATTCCTCAATGGAAAAAGTGCAAGTGGGACAGCGGCACTCTGAGCAGCAGCCTGCTGGCTTTCAGATGCCATTCAGATTCCTCCTTTAGACAAAATGGCTGCTGATGAAGCTGGATACTTGCCTGCTTCTGAGAGACCAGCCTTTTCTGTTTTTAAAGAGAAGCTTGCTGAATCCTCTAGCAACATTAGAGAGTATTGGCCTGACCTTGCCTTGAGTTGATACCATACCTAACCTTCACTTCTTCAGAGGTGAACACTACAAGTTATGTAAAAAGCTAGACTGAATCATGCTGGTAAACAAATGCAAAACTTACTGACCTTGTCTTAGACTTGTAATAACCTGCCCTTACATAGCTGTAACCCATTCCATTTCATGCAGATAACAAACTATAGGTCTTTGATTCGGTGAGACACTTGCTGCTTTTACCATTACTTCTGTGTTAAGTCTAATTATCTATTAAGAAGGTAATTTAGGTTACACCCAATGAAAGTCAGATGTACCTAACCTTCTGCAGCTCCCACGAGACCTTTCACTAAGTTATCTCCATGAGCAGAAGAGCTTTGGATGATGCTTTTTTTAACCTTGCTAACATTTCAGCTGTGCTGGCAGTAATTTATATAGGTTTTGCCTCTTGCCTCCTTCTTCTGTTTTCCCCAAAAGGTTTCAGAAGATATCACAGTAACCTTGGCAAAAATGTTAAGTCTACCTTAAGGTTAATGCTAAACTTCTGTGGTACATTATTTTAAGGTTTAAAAGAAAGATAGTAAGTTCCAGTATGTACCTGTCAGTACTAAATGATTGTTCATTTCCTGTGAATTGGGAATAAAGTAATAACATACATCTGGCCAGCCAGGACATGTTGCTTATTTCTTTTTCTTCTCTGAGCCATATCCTTTACCAGCTGTGAGACATCACCATGCAGAATCTCCAAATACCTGTGAGGAAAATTAAAACAAAGGAACAGAGGGCTGGAAGGGACCCCCTGTGTGCCCTGCTAGCCCCAGGCCACATCACACAGTGCCTTTCATCAACTGTTCACACACCATCTTACAGCCCCTCTTGTGCCCCATACTTGCATTGGAAGTCTGCTCTCCCTGGCGTTGATTGCTCAACTGGCTAGATAATGTCTTTCAGTTTCCAGTTAAAAAGCATTCATGGGCAGTTTATGCCCATTTGTTCTTGTGCCAGCACCGTGCTTGATCTTCAAAAGACCTTTTTCTTTCCTTGATGTTTAACCTCCTGTTGTATTTATAGAGAGCAAGGGCACTCTGTATCAGCTTTTGCTTTGCTACACTAAATAAGTCAAGCTCTTCTGGCCTCCTTATGCAAAGGAGGCTTTCCGTTCCCTATCACCACAGTACTTCTTTGCTGCCCTTGTTGCCAGGTCATCTTTGGCCAGGGTGCTAATGCTGGACATAGTGTTCCAGATAAGGTGTCCCCAACTTATTTTATTAGTTGCTAACCATTTTCTCATGTGAATCATGCCAGAAGATGACATGCTGAAAGGATACACATCACCACATGTACTAAATACATTGAGAAAAATCCAATTATACACCCTCTTTCCTTTTTTAATGTAATATTTCTGAATGTTAGGTACTTGTGAACTTTGCAAGACAGTGGAGTTCTGATGACAGATCCTGAAGCACACATTAGAGCCTAGAAACAGAGGTTGAGGTACGAAAACAACAGCCATGGAAACACAGTGACCAGAATGAAAAAGAATCCAAGGGAGCCGTGAAGTAAGATTTATTACTGCACTGCAATGGATGAGAAAGGAGATGATTAGAAATTAGCTGTCAAATTCAATTCTTTATACTCTCCTGGCATGAAGAACACTTGAAACATAACGATACATATTTACATGAATAAAAATCTCAGCCTGTGGCATTTTCGCAACATACTCCACTTGAAAACATGGCAAGTGAAATTTACTTTATTCTATAAATACTGTTTGCTTCCTGCATATTTCCAAGCCAAAACAGAAGAAAAACGTAACCAGCATGACTAAGTGGAGAAAAGAGGATCTTTTGCATTTTTCTCCACATTCACTCAGTCTACTCAGCTCTTGAGTAACCTAAAAGTTTAAATGCTATATTCTCATTGTACATTTCTGATGTGTGACATGAATTAAATCCTTGGGGGAGGGCGAGAACCCCAACCAACCAACCCAAAAAGACTTATTGATTGAATGTTAGTATATGTTCTTTCATGGAATAAATTTTAAATGTATATATTGTTTATTATGTCACTAAAATAACAAATTTCTTCAGTCTTTCACAGCAGTTTCAGAAATCAAGTCTCTTTCATGATTCATTCATCACATAAATATAGTTTTATCTGATGGTAATGAATCTTAGAGGCAAACAGTTGTTTTTCCAGCCCTTTCATATCATATTCATAAAGGTATGAGGGCAGCTTGAATCATTAAACATTAAGCTGAAGGCAGGATTTGGAAGAGATCTGAATGGGGACCTCCCTGCTGGATTAAATGTAATGTTCTCCTTGCAGAAAATGGCTAACTCGCTGCATGCAGGTTAGCTGAACTGCTTTGTTAGCTCCCAGAGAGAAGTTGTGGTTTGTGCAATGTTGCCTTATGTAAGAAGCAGATTCTCAGTCACCGTTCAGACACAGCTGTATAGGCAAGGTCTTTATACTTCTTCTGCCCTTCGTGGTTCTCTAGACACATGAGGTGTGGCTTTCTTTGTAAATCTCTGTGTTTTGAAGGTATTTTTCCTCTGTGACCTGCCTATTGGACTGGTTAAGATTCAGATTACAATGGTTTTCAGTGGGCTTTCAAACATGCTGGTACTTTTTCAGGCAAGAATGACCTCTTGAATTCAGAGCTGTAAAGCGCAGCTACTGTGTTTACTCAGTTGAGGGACAAATCGTGCTCTACAGGTCTCATATTCTCAGGTTGGTTGTAAACCTTTTTGTTTTGCTTATACGATGTTCTGCGACTCAAATTTCTCACCCTCCTGGGGTCACTGCCTATATGAGACGCTGTTGAAAAATACAACTGATTCAGTCATAGCTCTGTGTCAGTCACACATCCAAACCCCTGTGTCAGCTTTAAGCGTAATGCCTTATGGCAGAGAAAACTCAGCTGCACTGAAACACAGTTGCTACACGAGATCATCTTTTTTATTCTAGTATCTTCAAATGAGGCTATTTCAGGAACTGGGAAGAATTCTCTTGGAGCAATGAAGTTTATGTAGCCAACATAAACAAACCTATGCCTGCTTTGGGCCAGGGGAGGAGAGAGAGGGGATATTTCTTTTGCTACCAACATAGGCTCTTTTGCTTGTATAGTACTTTTGGCAGCTGCTACCATATTTAACTTCCCACAATGGCACTGTTTATTTAAGGCCAATATAAAACATCCCTGACCCTTCTCTTAGATTTTTCAGTCCCTTGGTTAACTTTCATGTATCCTTTTAAGTACTTTTTTTTTTGGTTGTGCCTTTGGAATCACTACTCAGTGCCTTTAAATGAACCACTTCCAAATCGAGAGCTCCATCTTGGCAGGGCAGGGAAATAAGCTGTACTAGCTACACCATTGCTCATGGATTTCACTACTTCCTGTACACCCTGTTCTCACAAGTAGTTCAGAGGAACAAAATAACTGCCAGACCAGAGTCCTACTAGCCAAGTACCTTGTCACCAACAAAGATTAGTTGTGATTACTTA
This sequence comes from Coracopsis vasa, assembly GCA_026283785.1. NCBI lineage: Eukaryota > Metazoa > Chordata > Aves > Psittaciformes > Psittacidae > Coracopsis > Coracopsis vasa. Next base: position 20,128 of record JANHGB010025441.1, on the reverse strand, counting down.
GAGAAGAGTGTAAAAAAAGTATAGTGGTGCTCTGCCTAATAGGTACTTGAGCTTCTGCAACCATTTTGCCCAAGGCTGCAATGTTTTGTTTTATCAGACTAACCTAGGAGAAATTTACTTGTGATTCTTGCTCTCTGCATTTCTGTGGTTTAGAAAATGTATTTGCAGCTATTTATCTTTCCCAGCTTTGCATTTCATTTTAAATCAGATATCTGTAGCTGTAAAAATAAGTTTCAAATCCGTAGAGGAAGTTTACTAGGTTCTTACAGATAACGGCTTATGGTCAGCCAACACAACCTCAGCTTTCTACAGAACATAGTTATTTTTCCCATGATTTCAGGCTGAAGCCTGCACTATGTGAGTGCAGTGACACTGTTTCTATTCATACCCATCGCATGTAAGTTGCTGGTCTCTTGCTTTGCACACGCCAAGGAGAACTGTGCTCCAACCAAAGCTGCTGCCTAACGTCCGGCTGCTCTCCGAGCTGCCACAGCTCCTGATAAGCCATCAGGCTCCCGTGCCTATTGAACTGTGTTGGGAATGGCTGTATATTGGCCTATCTGCATCCTGCCTAATGTTTCTCCCAGATGTGTTATTTCTGCTAAACAGTATTTACTGTTAGTATTTAGGTAAAGCTCTGGCTCTGGATGCTCAGAACTTCTCGTCATGCTCTTCTACTGTCTAGCCCAGGTAAAAATATCACCTATTACTCAATTACCTTCACCACCACTATTGCTTTTTTGTTGTGTTTTCCTGTGAAATACTGTGGGTAGCAAACATAACCCAAACTGTCGTCTGCAGAAAGTGTCTCCCAGAGGAGGTGCAGAATGTGCACAAACATGTGTTCTGTTTTCCTAAGGACACCTGCCAGAATCCTGCCGATGCATCAAGCATAGGAAAATACTTGGCACAAGCCACGTCTCCAAAGATTTCTCTCCTTGTAGGTAGTGGAAAATATTCCTTTTTTAACATACGTATTTCTCTTTTTTTTTTTTTTAAATTTTCTTTATGTAAGTCAATGCTGCAGTGTCCACTAAGCACAGCCACTCGGGGCTTCTCAGATCTCTCAGAGCACTTACCCAGTCCCATTTTAGCTCCTGCCTCAAGGTGAGTGGCGTGAACTGTTGTCATGCTGCACTCTCTCTGCTCTGTCCTGTGCTTCTGAGTTTCTTTTTTTCCCAGAAGGCTTCCCCTAATTTTCATTTTTCTAAGTCTTTTGACTTTCCAATAGATGCATCTTCTTAATGGCACTAAGATTTTTTTAACCCATTAATGGTTACTGCTTTCACGGGTACACTCACAACTTGCCTTCAGTGGTGGCATGACTAGAATATTAATAATCAGAGCATTAGCTTGCTCAGGAAGGACAGGCAGGATTAGACAGAACGAGATACACTGCTTTGCATTCAAGGGTCCATACATGTGCTGGGAGACGCACAACATGGAGGAAGTTACAAACTCTGAGAGGGTAAAAGGGGACAAGAATACGAGGGCTTTGATTGTGGGGATTGCAAAATATCAAACCAGGAAGACCCGAGGCTTTTTGTGTCCAAAAAGCAGAATCAGCCAAAGGACAGCATTTTACATTAATGACAGATTTTAACAATCCAGGTATTCATTGGTGAAAGAATGCAACAGAATGCCGATGTCCAGCAAGTTCCAGGAATTACTGGCAATGTTGTTTTAAAAAGAGGAGGAAAGAGTCAGAAAGCAGACTTTTTTAGATTTGATGCTAAGCAGTAAAGTATTATGTGAGAGTGTGAAGGTGAAAGATATCATGTGCAAGAGTAATCTTGGAGTCACAAGGTGCATGATCTTTAGAAAGAAAATAAAGAGGAGCAAAAAAAAGGTGATGTACTGCAAGTGTGGACACTTCAATAAACTACTAGATAGCTGGTAGCTACATGAACATAAACATTAATGACAGCTGTAAATTCCTCAAATGTATTTTTTTAATATAGACAGTGCAAAAAGAGACCAAACTGGTTAAGCTATGGTCATTCATAATTATATATGTAATATGTATATAATAAGAAATGAAACCAAGTCAGATTACTCAAGCCACTGAAAAAAAGTAGCCTGATCATACAGGACCAAAATCTGTGCTTTGTCTTTTCTAATTCCATCCTTTCTGATCCAAAATTAGATGCAAAGAGCCAGAGTTGTGAGGCCAACAACTTCAGCAGTAACGAGGGTGAATCCAAGGAACATGATTGTTTCTACTTAAAAGTGAAGGAAAGATATAAAGCTGAAGTAGACCATTTTGCATCAGTTTTACTTAAATGATCAGCTCTAACCACCCGTCTAATACAATTAAGACTAACGATCACAGGGCTTAAGAACAGGGAATAGGTTAAGGAATTCTTAGACAAGGTTAGGTGCTTTCAGGTCAGTTGCCCCTGCTTGATAAACTCCATCTGTGGATGGCACAAAACATTGGTTAGAAAACTATCCAGAAAAAAAATAATCTATCAGCAGTTCTTTGTTACAGTAGAGGTACATTTCTGCAGGGCTTCCATGGGAATCTGTTCTGGATCATTTTCTGCTTGATGTCTTTCCCAAGGACCTGAATCATGCAACATATTCAATAAGTTTGCAGATGACATGGAGCTGGAGGGACTGCAGATGGACTGCACAATGGGATTAGAATTCAAAGTTATCTTGAAGAAATTTATTGAAGAAATTACCTGCAAAAAACAGAATGAAAATTAATAGGGAAAAGTTTAAAGAGCTACCCGTCTGCAAGGATGATCTCCCAAAAAAATATGGCTTGTGAGGGCACCTGCCTATCTGTCAGCTCTTCAAAAAGAAGTCTGGAGTTACAGTAGGTCATGAGCTGAGCAGGACTCAACACAGTGATGCTCAGTACTGGACAGTGTAAACAGGAGTATGAGTTAGAAGGCACAGGAAGGTTTTCACCTGCCCTAATGAGCATTGCTAGGGCATTAGGCTGAAGCATCACACCCAGGCTTAACCAATGCCCTTCAAAAAGCATGGAAACTAGTTCAAAACAATCCAACGGAGACCAACATGAATGATTAGCAGCAGGAAACATCACCTGGGATGAAAGCCTGAGAGAAACTCACTTCCACAGCCTAAACAACACAGGAAGAAGATAGAGAGAAAAGGAGCTATACACGAAAACTTTCTAGTCCTGCCTTGGCTATTACGCCTCTGCTGTCCTTAAAATCTGGAACTGCCCCACTCGCTTTCAGGTTTCTTGCATTTTTTGATAACAATATTTTCCAGTGATCCGACAAAAACCAAACTCCTGAACTCAAAGTTCTGTTACTGTCCTTTTCATTCCTGATGGGCACATTTTCCTTCCACTTGGAAACTCCTACACAGTGATGCTGTCCTTTAAATCTTGTATCTTATTCCATGGACCAGCACTATTTTCCCTATGTTATCTGAATAGAGTACAGCTTCATAGACTTTTTTTGAGGGACACTAATTCTCAACATCAGTCAAGACTATGGAACTCCTTTTACATAGTCAAACCTATTCTTACTGTGGTGAATAAAATTAGGAAGGATGAACTGGATCACTGCTTGTATGCCTATCTGTGCTGTCATTCCTAGGTTGATGATACTGAACAGGTACTTGAAAACAAAAAAGAGTATTTCGAGATGAGATTAATGGTAAAGACATTCAAAATTTTAAGATGATCGGTGTTTGCCGTTTAAAATATAAATAGGAGAATGATTAAAAGAATGAAGAGTAGTGGCAGGAGCACACAGCTTGAATGTAAATTCATGGTACTGGAGCAGATTTTGTTCATTTTCAGGATTTTCACAGGAGTAAGTTGCAGGAGGACCTGATGACTGAGGCCAGCTCCTCCTCTTTTCCTTAACCCCACTATTCTTAGCAATTCATTCTTACAGATTTGGACTTGTGCTCCATTTTTCTTGCAGCAGAGTTCATATGTACTTGATTACTTACACAGGAGACAATTTAACCATGAAAACTTCATATGTGAGGGATTAGCTGAGGGCAAAGCAGGGCTCTTAAACTCTTAATGCAAGTATGGTCATGACAGCACAGTTTGATTAAATTGAAACATTTCACTTAGCAAAGCATAGATTTAATTCTAATAATTTTAAAGGTGTCAAAAAGGAAGGGGTACTCATTTCACTCAGCACATACTGCCTACACATCTGTCTCCCTGAGGGGAACAAGGAACAAACCCTGCATAGAAAAAATAAACAACTACCTTTCCTGTACGTTATTCATCTTCTGTACTTGCAATTGTTATGGACACATCCACATGATTTCTACAAATCCTATTACACCTCATACAGAGAAATGGGGTTAGTGATACAAAGTTCTATTTCAGAAGAAAGACATGCTGTTTGCCTGTATTAAGATAAAATATACCTTTTATTTCCTGCAGATGTAAAAAATAACTTATTTGTAATGTCATCCAAATGCTCTTCAAGATACTACTGCCATCTTTTTCACACTGCAACTGTTTCTCCACTGACCATGGTTTTCATGCTTAATTTTTATGTTTACTATCAGTCATGCAATTCCAATTGACATATGATTTCATTTTTCTGCTACATAAACCAATTTTACATCAGTGTGGTTCCAGTAACTGGGGCTACTCACACCATGAGGAAAGCACCAAGCCCTTTTTTATTTCCTTCAGTTCTTCTCTCCTAAAGTTCTTGGGCCAGATTCTTAGCCGATTTTCTCTGTTCTCTTCAGCCCAGGTCTGTTAACTCACTGTATTGGCAAATTTTGTGCTTCATCGTTATGAGTAAACTTTGAAATGAGTCAGTTAAAATTTCTGCTGTTCTCTTTTACTGAAATCCTTCCCCTGCGCTGACCATTTTGAGCTCTCCTCCTGCCCTCACAGGCCCCCATGTGATTTGCTAAAATAATTTGTGTGAAATTGCAGGCCCAACTTGCAAGATAGCTCCCTAAATATAATTGCCTTGAAATCTAATGCTAGTCTTAAGAAACCTGGTTTATACCTTCTATGTGATGTGATAAATTACTGCTGCACTGTGTTAAGAGTTTATACTGAGAGTGATTCAGGTGGATGGTATGAACTGCTTTATTCACCAGCTAAAAATCTGTTCCCTTCTGTCTCACTTCTGCCTCATAAAGAAAGTGAAAAAGCAAAGTAAATTCCTGAGTGATTCTGACCTCAGTAACACAGCAAACAGCCCCCCAGGTGTGGGGAGACTGAGAAAGTGTGTGACCGTCACCCTTTTACAATTGCTCGCAATTTAAGAGCCAGTCAGCAGCAGGAACAGGAAGAGAAAAGGTCACAAGAGGACAGTGTCCATGGCCAGCATCAAGTTTCAGAGTAGGGATCGTAAGGGAGAAAATGAAAAACATTTGGACTTAATTAAGGCACTAATCTGGAAAAATGAGGAACAGTTGAAAGTTGCAGAGTTGGGGCATTGTACAAACTTCTTTTCTTGATTGTAAAGTAACCTTGAAGTAGCTTCTGCTACTGAGAATAAGGAAGGAGGAGGTTGGTAGAAACTGTGGCTCCGAGGTCTACCCTAGAGCACTGTTTTTTTTATAGTGCAGTAGCATCAATATAGGCAGCGGAGGGAGTACAATAGGAAAGTGGTCTGGGAGAAAATGACATACATTGCTTAGAGCTCTGGTGCTCTGTGCTTTTACATCTTCAAAAATATGTAGTTCTCCTAGAAGTGGCTTTGCAGTTGTCATCTTAAATTTTCTGCTAGAAAATATTCCCATACTTATCTTTAGTATATAAATAGCAGGTAAATCTTGAGTTATATAAAATAACATTGTGGATATTATGCACATATATTTGCTTGTATTTATCTCAAAAAGAAAAAAAAAAAGATAGTGAGGATAACTGCACAAAATGAGATGAAAGAAGACAACATGCTGGAATACCTTCTATCCTTTGCAAGGCCTATTTATGCTACAGCTTGAGTTAGCTAAAGGCAGGGGCATCTGACTTAGTTCCAGTCCTCTGTGTTTTATTACTAATTGGGATACAACAATGCTGAAAAACAAACTTAGGGAACTTTCTCACACTCAGTGGCCTGTCCACACTTCAACATGAAAAACACATTAGAAAAACTGTTGTTCTGGGCATCCCAGACAAGCAGAATCTGAAAATGCTTGACCTCAAAGGCTGTCCTTTCAACTGCTGTAAACTGACATAGTTATTCATCTGAGTAATGCAGTGCTGCTCAGTATGGCATTGGTATAAATTTAGCCATTTAGAAGCTGAATGCACATGTATGAGGTTATTGAATAAGCAGGATTCCAGTTAGATGAAGGTCAAAATGGATATGGTGTGTCTAAATGCACAATTTCTTTTTTTTCTTTATGTCTAAAATTAAAAAAAAAAGACAAGTATATTTTGTTCATGTGCAAAGACTAAGACAGACTTGCTACAGTACTTGGTAAGCATGTCTTATGCAAAACTTTCTATGGAAAGGCAGCATTCCAGCTCAGGATTCAGGACAGAAGGATGCTCATGAGTAGGAAAAGAAGGGCACACAATTATTATTTTACATCAGTTGTCTTCTTCTACCTTTCAGAACCACATTTAATGAAGGGAGACAATTAATTTTCAGTATAATCAAATGAAAAGTTGGACATTAAACTCTTCTTCCCATTCGAGTTTCCGTCTGCAATTTCTCAGCTTTACCAGTGTGAAGATCCCTATGGCCATATCCTTACCTGCAGAAAATTGGCTCTATTAAGAACAGAATGATGTTGACTTATATCAGGTAGGGGTATGGCCCTCAGTCCAGTTATGTCTTTGTTTGAGTATCGGGCCCTGATTTCCCCACACATTGCTTTGTATGCAGCTGTGTGGGCAAACCAGTTGCGAACTATGTATAGAAAGCTGCTCAAATACCCAATAGCAGCTTGTATCTATTTTGCATGGTAAGTGTAATACACAAAGACAGGGCAATGCAGAATCAAAATAACATTTTGCTCCTATCATACAGGAAAAAGATGGAGCATTGTCATACACTGAAGTAAAGAATTATGTAATAACTTGATATTGTTATTGAGAAAAATTAAATATAGCTTATTTTCTGATAGAAATATGTACTATTTCATAAGGAGGATTTAGAAGTTTAGAAGTTTAGAACTCCTTTTTTTTTTAACTTCTACTGCTGTCAGAGGCAAATTTAGCCACAGGTGCCAGGCAGTAATCATTAATGCCCTACCATGCATGTGTGTGGACTGCTGCAGAGCTCCTGGGCTAGGTCTCATGAAAGTTCTTCTAAAATTACATTTTGTGGAAATTCTTTCTAAAAATGGCTGTGGTGTGCAGTAAACAGCACAGTTATCGCTCTGAAAAGATCTGCGCCTGCAGTAGTAGGAAAATGAAATCCCACATCAAAGACAACAGTACAAGTTAGCCCTGACCCACAGACAAAGGATATTTATGCAAGGATGTGTGTGGAGCTTTTTCTAAGCAATGCTTTTCCATTTTGTTCTTTTTGAACTGCAAATATTTTTCCTCATTTTCCCATCACTGGTGAAATGTGTTCCCTTTCAACCCTAGCAGCATACTAGACGGGGCAATCCCAAACTTGCAATTCAAGAGATGCTTGCATGGCTCACTAGAAGCTGGTAGAACTTACTGTGGTATCACTTAAACCAGATTTATGCTGATGGAACAGCTCTGTGTGAAAATCAGGTCTTTCTGAACTCAGAGCAAAGACTGACTCCAAGGACAGCCAAATGAAATCACCTTACAGAGAAAGCACTGAAAATACCTTCGTTACTTATACACTTGATTTAAGTCAAGTGATCTAATTGTTGACGAATTTCAGTAAAGTACATCCCAACGGATGCCATTAAAGTTAACAAAGTTAATCTTGTTTTATATATGTGGGATTCGGATGAGGATTTGTCTGAAGACTTTTTCATTCATTTAAGAGGAAGAAGTGAAACTACAGGTTTTCATTTATAGCTGAGTAAAGATGTAGAAACAAGAGTAGATGTGGAAAGGAGGATTATAGTGAAGTTCTCTGAAGTGTCTGGCCTACTAGAGAGCAGCTTCTGTTGCCACTGCCTCTGCCAGCCTGTGCAGTTATGTGCCATCCTTATGCTTCTTCTCCAAGAGCATCATCAAGGAAGTTCCTGCCTTTTCTCATGGTACCTCGCTCACCTAGGATATCACCAAACAGGTTTTCTGCTCCTTTTTAGCTCTTGCAATAGTTGGCAGCATTTTAACGTTTGTAGGTGGAATCCGTGCCAGCTAGATGGGAACTCCTTTTTTTTTTAACTTCTACTGCTGTCAGAGGCAAATTTAGCCACAGGTGCCAGGCAGTAATCATTAATGCCCTACCATGCATGTGTGTGGACTGCTGCAGAGGTCCTGGGCTAGGTCCTGTCCTTCAGAAGTGGTACATTTAATTCTACCTAGGAGTCACTGAACATGAACATCTAGAAGGCACTGTCAGAGCAAATAAAGCAGAAAAGGTGCTCCCAAAAATCAGTGGGCAGAAATACCTCCCCTCTGCTTTCTGAAGAGATGCCAGTTCCTCCTGTGTATACACCTGGTAGAGCAGCTCTGCTCAGAGAAACATCTCAATCTTCCATGGCAACAAGCCCAGAAGCTGATCTGCCAGCCCCAACCTGATTAACTACTAGCAGGCAGTAAGTGGGGGTAGACAGCTTCCCAAAGAGCAAGAACAATCTATTTCTTCTGCATTGTGGACAAGTTTCACACTGCTGCTCTGGTGCTGCAACTCTTGGGTGAATTCTAGGAAACAAGCTTCTAGGAAGTGTCCTTTGCCTTCCTGACAATCTGCAAGGAGGCCCAGTCACTTGAATTTTGCTTCAGCACCTATCCCAGGAGCCCTGCTAGCTGGCCGAGTCCTCCGGCCTGTCTCGTACCATGTCCAGTGAGTCCAGAAAAATAGCTCTTCAGTCTTCACCTTCCTGCTCCTTCTCCATTAAGCATATTCCCATGTCCTCAGAAGCCCTATGAAACTACACTGCCAAATCCCTCTGCCTGCACGCCTGCCAGTGCATGTATACTCTGATAGACATGCTCATAGCACTCAACAGCATCGCCTACACTGGCCTGTCAGCAAGTCAAAAGTGGCACTGGCAAAATCATTAGATCAGAAGAATAATAGAAGCTGTTAGTTTGAAGTCTGATCTCCAAATTCCTGCAGTTTCTGGTAGGCATCTTAGAATTCACCATTAGAAAAACCACTTTAAAATAGCTTCATGGAATACTGAAGGATTTATTCATACAGATGTAGAGCTGTAGAGGCTATCTGATTAACAAGAAAAACACCCTGACTGCGAAAAAAAAGGTGGTATGGGTGTACTTCTGTTTAATGTATTTTATTTTAACTATTGCACTTTCAATGAATGAATAAACTAATCCAATGGAACAAATCCAAGTAGACATACCCAGGAAATTCCCACTGATGTCCCACATGGTATACCCACTGTTTGCATGTTTTGTGTCTATTGTTTAGTAAAAAAGACTTCTAACTTTGTACACTTTATTCCTCAGCCTTCTCCAATTTAGAGTAGCCCTACAAAAACTTTGTTTCTTTCTCTCTTCTGTAGAGAGAAAATATTTTATGTTAAAAATCAAACCAGCCCTTCTCCTATATTCTGTTTGGTTTTTTTTAATTGCGTATATTCTGGCATCTTGAATTTTACTAATGCAAATTCAGATACACATTATCTCTGAGGGAAAGATGTAGTTATTTATGCATGCCATAGAACATGCTTTGGTATGTGTTCCTAGCAAAATATGTAAGAAAATACAACTACCAACTCAACAACATCTCCTGAAAAACTAACATTCTGAATTCAGTGACATTTTTCATTACACATCTTCATTTGGCTTAGTATGCTATGCATGAAAGCATCAGATCTAGAATCATTAGTAACAGTTACTAAACTTCAGCTTTTACCTTTTGTTTCTAGTGTGGGGTTTTTTCAACATAATTCTGACTGCGCTATCAAGTACAAAGCATACAATACATAAAAATATTAAACAGACATTCATATACATTAAAACCTTTTTTTTTTCTTCCCAGATTCACCCATTTCCTCTATTTAGGATTACAGTTATGTCTTAAAGGCTTGAAAATCTGGTACTGTGTGTTAGTATAAATTAACTAGTGATGCTTTAAATAGGCTTTTTTGATGACATTTGCGAAAAACCTGGAGATAGAAAAACTTGTATTTTCTACCTGCTCCTTGCAGGTGTAAATCAAACTGACGTCTTCACATTCTGCCTGTCTTTCAGAAGTGTAACTTATACCCATTACATTTAATCTCTAGATATGATGCTCTGACTCCTAGTTTCATGTAACTTAAACTATGTAATATGCATGCTCATGAATTAAAAGATAGCTGCTGCTTTTTTCAAAGGAAATAAACAGCAGGGTATATGTTATCGTTATCAAAGAGAGTTTTGCTGAATTATTCCTTTGCCTACTGTATGAACGTTCAATTTTAAATCCCAGTAACTCAAGTACGAGCAAACAGATTAAAAAAATGCTTTTCTGACCAAAGTTTCATTTATTCCAGGGTCCTATCTCCTAACAGATACATAGGGAAGAGTATTACAAGAAAAGCACATTTCAGCATTTCTTTGGAGTACTCTCCTACCTTCCATAATTTCTGGCCCTGGGGCTACCTTACTTGGGTTTTTTTTAACCTATACCGTATGTATTAATATGGTATTATTATTAGAATAAAATATAATAATATATTGTACATATATATCTATTATATATAGTATACTTTTCATTATTAAGCTAATAACTTTTTTTAGCTTTACTCCGCAAGCTGGAAAATTCTAGCTATATTGCTTGTACCAAAGAAAAGTGGCCTTCTCACTTTTTCCCTGACAGTCTGTGCTGCTCTGGAACCTGGTGGATGGGGGAAACAGCTGTGGGAGACCTCAGCATGGAAACAATCCCAGGAGCTTTCAACCTGAATGGATCCTCCTTGCACCTTGAGTGCATCTATTGCATAACGACCAGGATCTGTCTTACTCCTTTGCTGTCTGCTTTACCAGAGATATCATGAGGTTCCTGAGATCAGGCATCTCCTTTCTTCTCTCTTACATCTGCTAAGTAACTCAGTGAGTATATTAGATCTCCCTTCATTTGCATTCTCATTACTATGTGTACTATAATTGGTAGGAATTCCCTAGGATATCCTGCATCCTTCTTGTGACATATTTTGCCCTTAACTCAGGAGACAAATTACCAAAATGGTTCAATTTCTTCCTATTCAGGACACAGATGTCTTGGCACAGGATTTGCACTGAAGAATCACAGCTCAATATTACCGGTCTTTTCCTTCCTCTCACTGCTAGACTGCTCATGGCCAAGAGCTGGGCTCTGTTACAGGCCTTATAAGCTTCTTTTCTTAACCTGGCTGCCTGAGGAAATGAGATATTTGCAACAGTGCTTTTCATTTTTTTTTTTTTTTTTCTGCCTGTCAGTGCCCTGGTGATAACATAAGAATACACTGAGAAAGTTCATCTACAACTGAAAGAGACAGAATCTCAAAGAAAATTACGTTCTTAATGGTTTTGCAGCAATAAGCAGGAAGGGGAGAACAGTGAGCCGAAATAGTGCCATTGTGGGGGATTACTGGACAGAAGTTGTGACAGGTCTTAGGTGACAGTGGCTGGTTGATGAGCCAGCAAACTCAGAGCATGCCAGCAGTAGTACTGGTGCCCCTTGCAAAACTGGGAGCATCAGGATGGTCCTGAATGGCACAGAGGTAGACAAATGTGTAGGAAATCAGGGTTAAGGAGTTTTAAGAAAATAACTGTAAATGTGTCAACTATGTAAAATACTCAGACAATGAACTATGAAAATTCTTAGGCTTCTTAACCATTGATTAAAACCTATAATAGTTGGTTTCATCTACATATAATGCTATGAATCCTGAAAAGGGCAAATATAAAGAATGATAATAAGTTTTGAATGCTTTTAAACATACTGATTTTCTGGGGGTTTCAGAGGGCAGACTTCATTTAATTGTATTTCTGGGCTGTTGCCAGGCTGTCACTATTCCCTAGAGCTGAATCTCTGGACATCAGAGGTTGTCAACCTGGAGCTGCATCTACAGACATTAAAGATTCAGGGTCGTTACATACCTTAAGCTAGCAGAGACAGGGGACCAGGTCCTAATTGCAGCTTATGCCCATTTAAGGTTCTTTAAGCTTAATGCAGAAGCCTTGATGCAAATGAAATCAGGTCCTCAGTCACTTTAAAAGTACACACAAAAAAGGTTAAAATTCTGTTTAACTTCTTCCTCTTATCAAAGTCTTAGAAAAAGAGAGCCTTTTGACAACCATGGAGGCACTGCATGCTTTATCTGAAGTCTGCTGTTTAAAAGGGTGATTGACTTTTCCACATTAGGGGCAAAATAGGAGGAGAGCTGTGCCTCGCTAACTCTTACACACATACCTGCTAGCAACAGAAAAACTTGACTACGGAAATCAAAATGGGATTTCTGTGTTTTAACTTTAGGACTTGCAGGGCTCAATTCATTTGGCCTTGTCTTAAATTAAGAGCCAGAAATTATTTCCCCATGGGACTTAAAGTTAGATCTTTGCCAAGGCCATGGGTCACTTGATTGTATCCAGAAGTTTACTCTAAACTTAGCCGGTGATGGGTCGATATGATGAGGTTTTAGCACATGATACTTCATAGTGACCGAAGCTGGCTCCCATGATTTTTTAATTCAGCTGGGGAAAAGAAGTACATAAAATCTGAAAATAATTTTCAGGGTTTTATTCCCTTTTTCTAAAAACACAAGCATTTAGAAGATCTTCTTTTCTGTGAGGGAGATGAGGCACTGGAATGGGTTGCCCAAGGAAGTTGTGAATGCTCCATCCCTGGTGGTTGAACAGGTTGAACACAGCCTTGGGCAACATGGTCTGGTATGAGGCATCCCTGCCCACGGCAGAGGGGTTGGAACTAGATGATCTTAAGGCCCTTTTCAACCCAAACCATTCTATGATTTATGACGAGCTTTGATTTCTTACTTCTATCTGTAAGCCATAGAGTTATTCATGGAAACAAAAAATAAAACTGTCATGTAGATGCACTGCTGTGAAAAAAATGTTACTAATTAAATGTGGAGTAAGTGACTAAGATAAAAGCTCTTGGTAACATGCCTGGCCACTGTGGGACAAGAGGTCACACTTCACGTGCCAAGAATGACAGTGTGATGCTACAGAAGTTTGAGAACCAGTCAGAGAGTCAGTTCTCTAGTTCAGTGACCTCACTGCAGTGGGAACTGTATAAACACAGAAGTCGACCAAATAAATTTAGATGTATTTATAACTCTCTTGTGTAGTGAAGTACACTGAAGACAAGGGATGTAGAAATTACAGATTGCCAGTGACGGTAAAAGAAAACAACAACAAAAACAACTTTAAATATACATTATATAGAGCAGACAAGGCAAAAAAAAAAAACAAAAACCCCCCAAGCCCAAAACAACAAATCCCTAACTTTCCAGAGAAAACTGCCAATAGCTCAGTGACACTCAGCTTTTCCATAACGGGAACCTTTTCCTATCTGGTTTGCCTCTAAGAGGAGCCTCCATCTATTTAGCAGTCTGGGCAGAACAGATTGGCTGGGGTCTTCTGAGAAAACTTGCAATAACATTAAGGCTTCGTTGCCTCAGTGCCTAACCGGAAAAGGAGAATATGTTTTCTTGCTCACTGGATATCACACAGATGAAGTATTCCAATTACTTCTTTAAAATTACAGAAAGGAAATACTAAGAAGTGCTTTATGAGGTATTAAAAAACAATCTTAAATTTCTTGAGGTTAAAATCAAGCAAATTCTTCGCCATTCAGTCTCCCACACATCCCATTCCCATACATTTTGCAGAGACCTATAGGATGATGTAAACCACGTCCAGAAGTAACACAGGAAATTGCAATTTTCATTAAAACCACTGGCCTATCTTGTGATTCAAAGGCAATCCTCTCGCCTTCATCTCTGCAGCTCTGCTAGACAGTGCTGCATGTGTGCCACCTCTGCACTCCCAGGGTGATCTCTGTAAACTATATCCTGGGACAGTCTTCTGAATAAGTGAAGACCCAACAAGGAAGTGTTCTGCATTATGAAACTGAAACACAAAGAGGCATTTCCTTTTATTACAGCATAGACGTATTGCACAAGCAGATACAAAAAAAATTTTATGAGAATGTGTAATAAACCATCTAGAAAGCTAGTAGTGTACCCTTGCCACAGACAATTAGGTGCTAAAAGGAGAGCTACCTGTGCAGGGCTCCGGCTCCAGTCACTGCCTTGAAAGGTCTGTGAGCTGTAATCTTCATCGTCAGCATAACAGCTTCATGGACTAACTCAAAATTCTAAGCAAAAATAATCTAATCCTTCACTCTGAAGCTCAGCATCCTTTATTGTATACAGCATTTCCAGAATAAAATATGTAGGGTTAAAATATTATCTCCTGGACTGCAGTTACAAAGGGCATTCTATGCTTTCTTTGGAGAAAAAGGCCATATTTGAATCTTTTCAGTCTTCTAGTATTTGTCCTTTTCAGGCTTCATTGACAGAGCTATAGGAAGTTTTGTAGCAAATACCTTTTATTCCCTAGGATGTGTAGCAGCTGGGCTGGCTGACAGACTTACAACTGTGCACATTTTTCAAATGTTTCCTTAACTGCTTTTTAGGAATAGCTATTTTTAAAAACTTTTTGTTACTTCTAAGTTGTCCAACCTTTATGGAAATTTCTTTCCAAATGAATACAAAACAGTCTCTTCACTACTTCTGCATCATTCATTTCTGTCTGTCCCATTTAATCTTGTGCTTATTTTCAGTTTCCCTTATCCCTCTTTATTCTGTTTGTGAAAGCTTCTTTTCTCCATCTTTCTAAGTATCATTTTTTTCTACCCTCCCATTTAAAAAACCTTATGTATGCATGCATCTTAAATTTCAATTTTCAAAAAGTTCTATTTTTTTTTTTTCTTCCCATTGCTATAGTTCTTTGTAGAGGCTTTACAGTCCACAGCAGTAGCAAGAATTACTTTGTGATCCTGAGAGAAATGAGTTTGCTTCTTCCTGCTTGCAAGCTTGCAGGTTTCCTCAGTCAGTTTCCTTGGCTTCCCATGAAGAAAAACAAAAGAAGAGACAAGAACTATGTGTTCTTGCCTTGTCACAGTATTTTATTACCCTTAAGGCCAGAGATCAACTTATTTGGTATAAAATGAAAACTTTAGAACTAACAGCTTGGGTTGTTTTGGGAGGGTTTTTTAAAGTATTCTTTATTTGGCATCACCAGTCAAGTCTTTCATGTTGCTGAAATCTATTGCTGTCTTTGAAAAATCAGTCATCCTAAGCTGGTACAAAATCAGCTCCAACAGAGATTTTTCTTACTTTATGATTTCTTAGAAGCTTTTGAAAGTGTCACCTCAGAAGAAAGATAATAAATACTTAAATAGGTTTCTACTCTCTTCTATGAAGCAATAATAATGGATATAAATTATGGCTTCACACATATCACAAAACAAAAGCTGTGTTGAAAGAATATCAGGAGGTTGAGAAATCACATCCCGAGAAGTTAGTAAACACCAACTAGCATTATTTTAGCTTTCATGCACTTATGCATGATGATACAATTCCTAGTTATGTGTGTCCAGCTCTTTCCTTTTAATTTCTGACAGAACAAAAAGGTCACTAAGTCAGTTATTACTGTATATTTGCTTCCTTTTTATGGTTGGGTAGGTGACCCACCATACTGTTGTTATGGCTACTGGGCTGACCACTAGCAGTGATGGAGTCTCACCTTCTGTGCAAATTTGACCTTTAATCTGCAAATATACGTTACTGTAAGGAGAAATAAGAACATTTAGCATCTTGTATCCATTCCAGGATTTGGAATGGGATGTCTTCTTGTGTGCAAGACTATTCTGTTTGTTGTCCCTAAATCTGATCCCTCCTCCTTCTACTTACTCCTGCAAGTCTGCTTTCTCCCATCTCAACAGACAGAAGTCTACCACCTACCTCACTTACGGACCTCCGCCCAGTCTCAGTCTTCTTGCATAGTTTGAAAAGTTCCATTCAGCCATCCTCTGACACTGGAGGGTCCTGAGCTCTGAAGAGCTGGGATTCATCTGCTTCAGGTAGTTGCCGCAGGCTCCTCTCACAGTCAGAGGAGAAGAAACAAGAACTTACAGGGCAGCATTTATCCATTTGAGACTTCAGGAGACAAACTGCTGCCCAGACTTCTCTAACACATTTTCTTAACACTCATTCACTTTGAATTTTATGCAAAAATGTTTCTTAGTAACATGCTAACTGCCCTTCTGATTGCTGGCAGCATTTGTTTCAGATTTTCTTCTCATTTTTTTGAGCTGTATCTTTTTAGATCTGCTCCAATTCTTGAATTTTTTCCCATATTTATTTTAGTTGCTTGTTCTGCTTAGTTATCTAGATCTTGGCTTCTTTATTATCTTAATTGGCATTTCTCCTTTTTCTTTTTTTTCCAAAAGCAGTGTTTCAGTATTTAATGGTTTGACAGGTTAATGATGACAAAAAGGGATGTATTAAAGCTAATAATATTTTTCAACTTCAAAGAGTTTTACTCATATTTATTAATGTATCTTCACAATATTTAAGTCAGAATTATCACTGCTGTTACAAAGCTAGGGGAACTGAAGAGCAGACATGAAAGTCTAACCATCTTATATATTTAACAGGTACAAATACCCAGCTAGAGGCCTAATCTCTAGGAAGCAGAAGTCTGGTATTTAGAGGTTTTTCAAAGCTTGTGTTTGGTGTTGTCCAGGCTCCCCAAACTCTCTGTGTCTCTAGTAGAGTGAATTTAAATACATTAATCATCTTCTAAAAAACACAGTATCCTCAAAGGCTGCTGTAGTACTCCAAACTGAACTACCTGAACCATTTTCTGCCTAGCCTAAACCAAATTAGTACTATGCAGTAACATCTTACTGCATGTGGACAGATTTTCTCTAAAAGTGATGTAAAATTCCTAAATGTTCTAAAACTTTATAGATAATGGAAGGGAGGGAAGTTTTACAGTTGTCTGTTCAAGCTATCCCATACAGACCTCAGTTCAAACCACTACAGAAACCTGTGGTTCACTCCTTTACTACAATGTATTAGCATTTCCATTTGTGCATGGCAGAAGCATTACTGTGCAAACACCTTTATTGATTTAATTCTGAAAATACACTAAATTGCTAAATATGAAAAAATTCATGTGGCCTTTAATATTATGAAATTTTCTTAGGTAGTTTATTATCCTAAACTACTCATACTAATTATAAGTAGTGCACATTAATACTGCACATAATAAAATTCTTAATTGTGTAGGTATACTCTTCAGTATATTCTATGTGAAAATCCACTACCACTATTTTACATATGATGGAGAAAGAATGTTTTCTACATAATATTTAGTCTAAATTATTACCAATGCAATCTTTAAAACAGTATCTTTTTCTACTGTGGGATGTAAAAAGAGAAAGGAGTATCTTCATCAGGTATCATACCTTATTTTTTTTTTTTTTTAATGTATTGTTCATTGGTTACTAAGTTCTGTTTGCACTCAATTCTAATTATAAACACATTCTATTATTTTGCTTTTAAGAATAACTCATTCATAAGAGCCCGTAAATAGAATTGAGATCGCTGGTACACTTCTCCGTACAAATTCAAGAAAACGTTTTTCAGAATATCATAAACAAGGATGCTGAGGCAATACTCCACACAAAATACTATCTTCAACAAGTCACAATGCATTATTTTTCTCAGTATTGTTTTAAAACTTGATATTCCAGCCGTACATTAACCCTGCTACAAAGTTGTTACAGTTTATCATGAAGTGAGGTTTGAGGAAAATTTATATACTCTCTACTAGAAACAGCTGATCTTTTCTGTGAATATGGAAACCAGTCTATAATGGAAGGTTACATTGTCACCAGATCTCTTTTTCACAAGCAACAGATAAATTCATCGTAGTATTTTATTGTATTTTTAAATGAAAACTAATAGCTGGTAAAGGCACAAACACATTTGCACATCAGAATGAATATTTTGTGTCTCTTGAAGTGGCATGTAATATATCAAGAACCATTGTATGGTAATTATGCCTCATTTGTGGCTCAGAAAGGCAGTACACATACTGAATATACGAATAGTTTTGCTTAAGCAAAAGTCAAGACTTGTATGACTTCAAAAGGGAAATATAATTATTTAAGACCATTTGGAGGGTTCATCTTCAAATTCATTGCATTTTATAAGTTCTGAACCACAGAACACTTCAGCTTTAGTAAGCACAGAAAGGTGAAGAATATTTATTTTAAACAGTTCCTGTTGAAACTGTAAATTACTTTTAAATGAAATTTTCTAAAGCACAGGAACAGTTATTTCAGATACAGAACCTCCAAGTGGAGCCCACGACTGAAGAACAGTATCATATCATAAATGTACCTTGGTTCTGAAATGGCTCTGAGCCAGTCTGCCTGCTTTATCACCACACATTCCATTTGCCAAGATGAAATTTCTGAAT